>MU404066.1:468140-605813 GCA_022695795.1 Biscogniauxia marginata
TTAAAAAATTACCCCCCCCCGGCCTTTTTTTTTTTTGGGTTGGCCCTTCCTAACCCTCTTCTTAACCCAAAAACCCGTTTTTTTTTATTTTACCCCCCCCCCCCCCCCCCCCCGCGACTGGCCCAAAACAAAAACAAAAACCCCTTGGGCCTACCTCATACTTACTACCACTTACTTCTTTTTGTCCTACGCTCTTACCAGCAGGCAAAACAGAAAAAATCATAAAACGGCTTACTGCTACCCCCTCTCCCTCCTCAGCGTGTAGCTGGAGCGTCGACCCTAACCTCACCACCTATTTATTCCATGTCCTCTCCACCACAATCCTATCCTATCTTGCCTTGTATTTTTCTTTTCTAGCAGCACTTGGTCAGCCAGCAAGCATTATTTCGACGTAATATTGTGCACAAGTTATCAGCAAGAAATCGAGCGAGCGAGCAAGCGAACGCCGCCTTGTCTTGACCCTATACTATTCTCCTACCAACGAAAGGGAGGGAGTAATAATTCGAAGAAACCCAGGACGTCACGGCACCTTTTATTCGCCTTGTTTTAATAGTACACCCTCCTAACTCTGGGGTTTTGTTACCCTTAACATATACTTCTTCTATCCAGCACAACGCTCACAATCGACGTTCTCGTTACTCGTATTGTCGTCGCCAACGGACAGGAGCCCACATACACCAACAAATAAGATCATCCATGTACCCATTCTTGATTATACCCTTCTAACCACCACCTATCGGCCTTCACTACTGCCATCGTCGACACAATATCTTCCTCTATCTCTTTTCCTAGCACAGTGGAATACACTGGTGCCCCCCTTTTGCGATACACCCTTCGCTGTCACCTTACGCCATCGATTGCTATAAACACCAAACAGAGTTGGCAAGCTATAGACCTTGGCCGCCCATAACACATCTTCCTACCTCTTACCCTTCCCTCTCTCTGCTGAAGAGGTACGATCCCCCTCCATCCAAGCCATCCTATCCTGGGTCGTATATATATTCATACGTCCACAGTCTCCGTTACGGTATAACGATACAAATCACAACAGAGCAAAGCGCTTGATCTCGTGACCATGAGGAGACACGAAAACGCGTTATCGTCCCTACTGAGACGGAACGAGGAAGAAAATTCCCGCCTGCGCCCGCAAGCCAGACAGAACGGCAACGGCGGCGACAGCGACGACAGCAGTGGTGCGGCTCCGGGCTTGACCTCGGCGTCGACTTTGATTTCTTCTGCCGCCTCTCCGTCTACTACCGTTCCTCGTTCCCGATCCCGGTCTAGCTTTGACTCTGTCTATGTCGTCCCGTCCTCGACCCCTGTGTCGGCTTACCGTTCTGACTCCGACGAGCCCCTTTTCCCTCACAGTCCCAGTCCCGTTTATGGCTTATTCTCGAATTATGATTTCGCCCCCAGTCCTAGCACTAGCTCCAGTCTTGATGGGATCAGTCCTTTCACTGATTCGGATCTCCGCCGTGACCGCACTGCAGATGCTCCCCTCTCTGCCGCGGCCTCTGCCGCCGCACAGGACGCGCAGCGCGTCACAATGCCGGCAATAGGTAACCCGTGGCGCAGACACGACGATCAGCGGACTAGTCGTCACCAGTCGGAAGCAGCAGCTCTGGGGCGAGTGGAAGGGCGGGGATACGGGCAAGGCGGATCCTACGCGACGCCGCCGTCGTCATCACGCAACGACGCAAGGCGACGACAGCAGACCTTCACCCATGGTGCCGAGGGCCCTCCAAGCCGCGAACGCCTAGCGTCGCGGCCTGGGCCGGCACCGCAGACGAGTCTCCCGCTGGCGTCCCGGGGGTATCCGGGTCCGGTGCTGGCCCAGGCCCAGGGCCAGAGCCAGAACCAGAGCATGGACTCGGGTACCCGGACAACGCCAAAGCAGCCGAAGCCGCAACTATCTCCCGCTACCCAGTGTCGACTGGCGGCTCGATCGGCCGCGGTGCGATTACCTCGCGCGGCGGACCGCCGAGCTCGAGCGGAGAATGGGACGGAGACGCGAAGGTATATGCGATGATGGCGCGCGACAGCAGAAGGGTCACCAGGGCGGGGGCGATAGCAATGGCCACGCGTGTTTGGGACCGCATCTGAGTAAGCGGGGAGAAGGACACGATGGGGATGATGATGATGACGACGACGACGATGACGATGTTGCTGGCGCAGCGGCGAAATCAGGGGTGGTACCTGGAGCGGGAGCGGGAGCAAGGGGGTACGCGGCGGGGAGGAAGACAGCGACAACGGAGAAGAACCGGGACCGTTTCCTCGCCCGCGAAAACGGAAGCGGAAATGTGGCCGGCAATAACGCTGCCACTGCCACCGCTTCCCGACCCGTGGTCGTGAACGGCTCGCGAGGGCCTCTCCCGTTGCCCAATCCCGCACGCACCATCGTGATAGCGAACGGTTCGAGCCGGCCGGCGCCCGGCACGGCCGCGAACGGGAACCATTCGCGTCCCCTTCCTGCTCCTGATCGGGGACGGGACGACGGCGGTAGCGGTAGGAGACCCGGAGGTACTGCTGTTGCTACTACTGCTACTGGTGCTGGGAATGGTGGTGCAGGCGGCCGCGACGATAGTAGTGACAGCGACGGCGACACTCCCAGCGGCGTCGGCGTTGATGGCACGGAAGCCAGGAATAGGAATGCCGTGCGTCGGGGCGAGGGTTTCGGTGCGGCGCAGTCCGCGTCCACGTCCATGTCCTCATCAATGCCAACCCCGACGGCGCCGCAGAGATACAGCAGTAACCACGTCTCGTTCTCCTCTCCGCTTAGCCGCCCGGGAGAAACTCGTCCCTCCGCGTACACCACCCGACTGCCGGTGGCGGGGCCATCACAATCACCATCATCATCCGCCGACACCATCCACCTTGCGCCCCATTTCCCACCCTCGCGCTTCCCGCCGTATCCCCATCTCTATCCAGACCCCCACACAACCCCTCGACCCAGATCCTCTCAGCAAACCACAGCTCCTCACACCTACGTCCCGGCTCGTCTCTCCTCGAGGTTGGGATTCGAATCCGCAGCCGTCGTAGCAGGCCCACCACAATCACAATCACAACCAACACCATCACCATCGTCGTCATCACTACCGCCCTCTTTACCACCAACCTCCTCCTCCCCCCTCTCCTCCTCCTCGTCTCAAGCCCGTCATCTACCTCTTCCTCCTCCCGGCGGCGGCGCCGACGCCGACGCCACCATCAGGGTCCAGCAACCAGGGGTTCCGGCAGCGCCCACGGACTCAACAACAACAACGAGAACGACAACGACAACGACGGCGGGAGCATCAAGTATGTGGACGTCCCACCTCCTGCGGGGGAGCTACCCGGAGGCAGGCGACGTCGAACACGGGTCTATGCTCCCCTCCCGTGACGCGGCGCGTCGTGGGGAATATGGCGCCGTGGGGGATGGTCGTCGTGGTTGATCGGAAGAGAGAGGAGGGGGGGGAGGGGAGACAAGACCGGGCAGCGGGGTATGTGGGTATTGTGGATTCCTCATTGTTAGTTTCTCGTTGATAGGCGAAAAAGAATAGTAGTGATTGTTAGGTATTATATGTATATATATATGATAGGCGATAAGTGATAAATAAGGGTGTGTGAGTTCAGCGGGAATTTTATAAAGGGAGGGAGGGCGCGAGTGAAGGGAAAGCGAGTAAAGTGGCTATTCGTAGATACCATACCTTATATCTTACTAGTTGAGACTATGTCAGTTTTGATGCATATATACGTCCCCAGGAGGGAAGGAGGAGGAGGAGTGAGAGGAAAACAAGCTAGGTTATATATAGGCATCGTAGCCTCTTTGCAACTTTGATTGTATTAACCTAGCCACTTGGCAGCATTTTCAAACTTCCTGAACCCCTAGGCAACCAAGAGTGTTCACATACTGGCCGTTCGGTTTGCGTACAAAATAGGTAGGATAGGCAGGTGGGCAATATTGCTTCTGATGTTTTTCCGTCTATTTAATTAAAACAAAGCACCTGAGACCGCAGTTGGTATAGTCGGTGAAAATCTCCCTCCCTTAAAACTCCCTTGTGTATGCAAATAGTAGAAAGCTACCTGACGATGCCTTCCGATTTAAGTCGTTGCCGCCTTTTTTCTTTCTTTCTTCCTTCTATCCCGGGGGTCGCCCATTCACCTTGTACTCTTGATTAGGTCTTGGAGGTACTTCGCGAAAGCCCTCCTATCAGTTGACGTAGTCATAGACCGCAAGAAATCGTCCCCGTTAATTCCTGAACCGGGGAAGAGTGTCGATTGGAGGTGCTGTATAAAATTTTCGCCCGTTTTCAAGTATATGGCCTGCTCGAGACCAGCGATCTCAGTCAAAACCTGCTTGGTCTGTGCATCCACTGAGGGCCTAAATCGCGAGTCACGCATTACCTCCCAGCAGACGGAGTGGAACCTGTCAATCAAAAATTGGTCGAAACCAGGGATGATAGGTGACGAAGATCCTGTCGGTGCAGATGGGTTTGCTGAGATGTTGGCGACGTCTGGGCCACCCCACACAGTTGCCATTTTTGAGAGGAGGCTGAATGCCAGACGACTCGCTAGGATGTTGCCCGAATTCGGGTCGATGTCCTTAGCTAGGGTGAGAATAGAGTTAATTAAGGATTCAAAGAAGCCTTGGTTAGCTTCCGAGACGAGTACACCCCCTAAGTCATTGTTTAAGATGACCCCGAGGAAAGTTAAGTACTCGCGGCGAAGCTCAGCCAGCTGGATTTCGTCATCAGTGCCGCTGATGGGCTCCGAGAGGCCCCCGAATACCCTTTGAAGTAAAGGAGTAAGGAGCATATTGAGGACATTAAAAATTTCCGTTTTGAATCCGTAGACAACTTGGTCTACCAGGCGGAGGAACATGGCCATCTCGTCTTTGGACGAACTTTGTGATAAAAGACCCTCGATCCATTGAGGGAGCTGAGGGAGCACAGCCGAACCCAGAACGCCAAGGAGACGTGAAAATGCAGATCTGCAAGCAGTGCGAATCTCAGATGACGCATTCAACTCATTGAGGGCGATCAAGATCGCTTCAGCAGCTCTTGCGAACTCGTCAGACACAGCCTGCGCAGGAGGCGGACGTCGATTCGGAGAGGTAGCCCCTAACGTCCAGTCCGAGAATCCATGCGCAAGAGTGCCCAAAGCCATAACGATATGATGGATTTGGAGTACGGCTTGCGCGTCTCCCACCTTGGCCCTTGGAAGATGATGCTCCATGTCAGCAAACAGGGGGTCCATAACTGAACGTGCATACGCGGCCTGCTTGTCCACAGGCGTATTGGCGGTGGATGAGATGCACCCAATGGCTTCGAATAGGTATAGCTGGCTTGTGAAGACAGCATCTGCTGAATTATCTGTCTCATCGGAGGACATATCGTCGTCTGCATCCTCGCCTGGTACCTCTGCTTTAATAGGCAGAAGGTCGCCGATAGACTGGATGACAGTCTCGGCAACATTTCCAACTTGCGCACGCAGATGTTTCACAAAACGATGGAACAGGTACCATGAGCGTGTACGGATCCGAACGTGGTTGTGATGTACTAGACGAACAAAATTCTCTAGCACCTGGCCAATGAACGAAGGTTGGTTTTCGAAGAAGACGCAGTACCGAACGCAGATTTCCATGTATTGAAGGAGAATCGCTGGGTGTGGGAAATTCGCAATGCCTATGCTAAATGTTAGTACAAAGCATTGTGACAGGGTTCTTTTGTGGTTCGTACCTGACTGTACCATCTTGGTCATCATAACCATAAGCCTTTCAGATGCGACTGGGGAAGGCTGATTCTTGGTACCTAGCCCCTGGTTGGGCATCGCAAGTTCGCCGAAGAGGTACATCTCATGAAGAGCCAAATCAACATCTCTCCAGTCCACTTGGGACCCTCGCTCATCTAGTAGCTGGAAGGTGTTAGCAACGAGGCTGGAGGTAACCTCGATATATAGATTTTGGTCTACAGCGGCCACACTTTTCTGTAGAAGCTGTAGTCTCTTCCGCAGATCCTGAAATTCGGCCTCATCCGTCTGTTCATCTTCCTCGCCCCAGGATGAGGTCTCGTCGTACCGCATCTTCATGATAATAGCATTCAAGATCGGCGGTAACATCTCGGAGAAGGAAGTTGGCAGCTCGGACAGTTTGCGAAGGTACGTCAGCACATCAGTCAGTGAAGATATGACGGTGGAGCAAATCTCGTCATATTCGTCAGAGAAAAATCGCAGTAGGAGAGGTAGAAAGTCATGAAGCAGCTGGTTTGCTTTCATCTTGGTGGCGTCGTCGGTAGACCTATCTTCTAGGACCTTGACAAGATCACCCATAACAGTGTTGACAAGCTTAGCCACAGCTTCGGCGAGGTCTGTGTCATATCGGGGAGTCCCCTTGAATTCGTTGAGCGGAGGACTGGCAATGAGCTGAGAGATGATGTCTATTAAGTTGAGGAAGGATATCATCTCCGTCTTGTCAGCCGGGCGCATCTTCTTGCCGACAATCTCGTTGAAGGCATCGACAGCAGCATCTCGAACCTTGTCGTCCCCAGCCGAGTGGTTTGTTCTCCCTATGAGAGGGAAGATCAGGCCGAGCATGCCCTCGTTAATGATCAGCGATATGTCGATCCAGCTGACCCACTTTCCTATGACCTTCAGGGTCATCTCGACAATGCCATCGTTCTGGTTCCCATATTGTGCCAGAAGGTCCTGCCAAGATTGTGCTATCTTGCCTATGTCCCTTGCCCGCATGAGATCTTTGAGCTCGGTATGGCTTCGCTGTTGGTTGTCGTGACGCACAACCATGACGTCGGCAATTTCGTCATGGATGGAGCTGAGAATGCGCAGATAGAGGATGACGCCGGGGACATTGTCGCGGCAGTTGCTTCCCGGCACGATGGTAAGTGCGAGAAAATCATCGATGAAGGTCTCCCAGCCCTCCTTGTATAGCACGACGAAGAGGGTGGTGAAGGTCTGGGTGAGCTTGTTCTGGAGCGGGGCAGAATCGAGCTGGGTGGACTGGTTGGCGGCGTACGTGTTCCGCACATAGTCGAGGAGGGCGTCTCGGAGGGAGGTTAGGTGTTGGTGGTCTAGAGACTGGGCGTGGATGGCGTTATTGACGACCTCGAGGCTGACCAGCCGGACCACCTCGGACGGCTTCGGTGTCCTGGTGAAAAGGGAGACGCAAACCTGCCAGGCCTGGGGATCAGAGCGCAGGTGGTTTAGATATTCGAATGCCTGGCCCTTGAGGGCCGGGTCGGAGGTGGGATTCCAGGCAATTTCAATGGCACTCTCAATCTGCAAGGCCAGAAGACAAGGCTTTAGCATATAGACACGACACACAGGCAGGCATACACAACACAAGCAGATCACCAGGGTTACATGGTATAGCTAACGTAGGCGGCGGCAGGATGCGGCGGTTGGGCGCCTCTGCATCGCGATGGTGGGGGGAATGGGAGACGATCGTACCTGAGACTCCATGTTGCTTGTCTTCCGTTGTTAGCGTAAACAGGACAGAATGATCATTGTTGGGACGGACAAGAGGCTTTGCAGGAAGTGTGGCAGCTGGGATTTACTATGTCTGGTTGGTCGGGTTACTATTGCGAGGTTGTTGTGTAGGTGATGGAGATATCGAAACTTCGAATTGGATGACGGAGCAAACCACACATGCCAACAACCCCCACCTACTCGATTAAATCCATGCCTGCACCTATTATTTCTCTGCTGTGCAAAGGTATTGGGCGGTGAGGTGGTCGACTGGCTGCCCCGCAGAGCGACGAAAAAAGTAAGAACTGAAGAACCTAAGCTACCCGCCGGCAAAACCACGGATAATTTCCCTGGAGGTACCTAATCTTAAAGCTAATCTCAAACCCCCCGACCGAACAACTACGGGTCAGGTAATCTTTTAAGTGGACAAACACTCCAAGTTACTAACCTATGTGATATGTTCTCCAACGTCGTCACCCGAACAGTACCTAGGTATCGACATGGATTGCTCTCGGTTGTCTAGCAGTCTCTTTTTTATTTCGGCACCGGATGATGCACCCCCCGTCGTATAAATCGTTCTCGGCTCTCAAATCCTGGGCAGCAGCCGGTAAGTTGACATCTAGATCCCATGCTGTAGAATCCGCGTTGAAGTTAAGGCTCAACTGGGCCTGCGAATAGATGTGGTCAGATGTTAGTCGGAGGGCTTAGGAGTTCATGTCAGAGTAACATCACAGCGTCCAACGCCTGACATATCGCCAACACGAATAATTCCTGTGCTCCGTTGGGATTCAGTCTCGGGTCTCACGGACGTTAATAAGTAGTTCAGCGCTCTTGTCGAAATCGCCAGAATATCCACTGCTAGAGCCTCTTGTGAGCATCAAGTTTGTCTGAACACGTACCATTCCGTTTCAATATCATACTATCAGTAGGGCCTCCGGAGTGTGCCCTTAGCTTTCTGTTTCGCATCCTCGAAAGTAGAGACGCTCACAGACATTACTTATTCGTGGCAGTCGGTGAATTTTAAATGATTCCGGCTGTCCGGCTCCCCAAGACCGGCCCACGGAGATGACAAAGGGGATCCAACCCGGGCGAGAGTACCTACGTAATCTGACGATCACCAAGTCCCCCAATGGGCCTACGCGAAGAGTATATAACAGGTACGCAATCAAAATGGAGGGCAGTGAAGTGGCAACGACGAGCCATAAATGGGAAGGGACCGTTGACACCGTATTAAAAAAGGATCGAAATTAAATGCGGCAAGGACAACAATATTGGTTTTCTCTTCTTTTTCTTTCGGGCTTGCTCCGTCCCCGTTTTGCTTGCAGCACACGCGCCCCCTTTTCTCCACGCATTGAAATAAGCTCTTCCAAGAACTAGGCGCCAAGTGGCGATCCAGATCTACGGACGTACGCAGTGCACAACACTCAGGCCGCTGCGTTGAGGAGAAAGTTTCAAACAGAGGAGATGCCGATCAGATATGCAGGCACGGGCGGCGCACGGTTTGGGGATAATTGGCTACAAGAGAGATTAGTTACCGCCAAAGAAAAAGAAAAGGCGAAAAGGTCCCGACTTTGGGGCAGTTGCTCGCGCGTGGTTTGCCCCCAGCATAAGGTATTGGCTGAGTGTCAAAGAACTCTGGTCAGCCTGGAGTTGGCAAGCTAGCTTGGCCGCAGCAGAATTTCGGGTCTAACGACATATATATGGAAGGCAGATCACGATCGCAGCCTGACGAAGACGCGTCGAGCACCTGGGTAATTAAAGATGTCGTCAGCGCGTGTCTACAGGGAATTCGAACCCTGAAATGTTAATGCCGCTGCGCCGGCGGCGGGGGAGCAGTGTTCAGAATTATCTCAGGTTCAAAATAGTAACTCAACTACTGCGAGCTGACTGCTAGCCAACATGTGGCCCGGTAAAAGACTTATGCTAGCTAGGTGGAAAGCTACTACGTCAATAGACCTGGAGCTGCTGACGGGCGCACCCTAGATCCTATGACGCCATTCGAAATGGACCAGAGAGTTTATACTCCGACAGTGAAGCAGTCATTGGGTTGGCCATGCGAGCAGCATTCTTGGAAGTGCTGATCTTATTAGAGATTTTTGCTGTTGCACGACCGAGACGCCAACCAGCTAATATCTGCTCAGACGGCGTTTTCGTCGTTCTGTCGATCGGCTAAGACAACATGTTCGTTCGGCTTGAGCTGTTGAGGCAACCGGAATACTAGCAAACAAACGGTCTCCCCCCTTCTAGACGAGATAATGCAGAGGTCTAAGAATATACCTACCTATACACACAGTGCTCTTAAAATACTGACAGCCAGCAATACCTTGATCGGGATACTCGGGTAGTACCTAGATATACCCCTATTATTGCTACAACTAGCTTCTTTTTCTTTTTTCTTTTCTAAAATAAAAACCCAAAGAGACGGCAATAGGAAGCCGTGAGGTAATTAAATAGAGCTTGGCAGGATTGTTCAAAGTTCTCAAAGTTCGAACAGCCACCTTGACCCAATTTTTACGTTTGGTCATCGAAGTGAAAAGTAGACCCCCTCCCCTCTCTCTTCAAACGCCAACCCGATGACGGCAGTTGGGATCTTCAAGAGGCGTCCTAGGGGCGAAACCTGTGGGCGGTCTGGTCTATTAGGGGGGAGGGGACCACCTCTAAATTGCAGGATTGTCGACACTATCAAAGCAAGGAGACCCAGATTTCTCAGACAGCTAGACAAGACCGGGGTCCGTGTAGAGAGCCGGGCTAGAGTGTGGCAAGTGCCCCAGCTACCCAGTTGCCATCTGATGTTTTATTCCGCACCCACAGACGGGATTTTTGCGGGAACGGAATCGAGTCGAGTTCAGACTGCGCAACAAACCACAAACTACAGAAGAAAAAAACCCACCATGTGTCTAGGCGCTGGAATGGGAAGCTGTTCCTGCAGTAGCGGGACACACACAGCCATGTTAGATGGATCTCGGTTGCTTCTTTTGACTGTGATTGGAGCAGCAGCGGAGAGCAATGAGCGCCTGTCGATTCGACTCTACTGAGGGGTGTTGGGCGATGGATATTTGTCATTGGTCAGTTGGTTCGGTAATGCAGCAGCTCTTCGGCCATTTCTAACCTAGCATATCCATCGCTTTCCTGCCTCAGAGGTGTGCAACTGGTAAAAAGTGACTTTCACACCAAGTCCCGAGAGTCCTCCTTTATCACCGTCATTGGCTCCCTCTTCTTGAGTGAGGGGAGGCTTGAAATTCACAATTAAATTGGTAAGTACCTAATACATACTAATAGCAATGAGTAGCACTAATAATAATAATAATAATAACATTGAAATAATTATAGCAAGTAGTAATAGGGTGGGGACTGAGGGGGAGGAGAAGAAGTCAAGCATTCATTCCCGTCGGGAATTGGCATATTCCTTTTCATTCAGGCGTTCTTTGCAGGGGCATAAGAAAGCCCTATTATTACTGAGAGCTGTCGTAAGTCTCATCTTATGCTAATCCGTCTGTCTCGGAGGATTTTCGTCTAGTCTTTTTCTTTCTGTTCTTTTTCTTGGACCCCTTTGTCTTGTTCTCTTTTGAATCTGCTAGCTAGATGTATACCTAGGTAGTATTATACGTCTTCATTCATCTAAGCTTAATTGTTTCTATATATAAAAACTAGGTGTCTAGGTAGTTATGTATTTCTTCCCCGAGTAATTTCTTCACAGGCAAATTGTAAGTGTACTTACTCTCTCTTTCTCTCTCTCTCGGTGGTACTTCTCTCGGTTGTATCTCTCATCCATCCTATCCCATTTAGTTGTTTCGGTTCAAGTAAAGGTTCTCCATATTTGCGGAGTAGCACACCCTCCCCCCTGTCACCAGAAGCATGGGTCTTGCATTAAGTCACTCTAGATTTCCTGGCCTGTTAACGAATTACATACAACATGGCATCCGAAGGTGAACTAGCCGCCGAGGTTGCTGTTGATCACTTGTGTTAAGTTGGGTAAGTAGTAGTCGAAGTCGGTTCTTTGTAGGCCAACAGCTACCTATGATTCCTCTCTTATTTGACTCTTTATGAGACAGATAGACGTGAATGGGATATTTCGTCATCAATCTGATCGCAGAAACAAAGATTAGAGCCGCTCGTTCTCTGTAATGTATCAATGCCCCCAGCGTAGCCGCCAAGAATTAACACTATACTACTACGTCAACCACCTACCAAATAGACTACCCTCTATACATCTATCATACTACGTTATCTAACAAGTGGATCGCGATACATGCCGCAGCATGTACATATGTAGGTACAGTACGTAGACTTCGAGGGAACCGGCAGCACCCCAGCTCGGTTCCCCATGAACATCCACCGGCGAGATGCCTGTCACCTCCCCTGGACAAGACAACTAGTACATACAATGCAGTCATAGGGCCGCCGATGGAGATTCCAGTTCTGTTTAATTTCCCATAGTGCTGTATGCTATGTGGCACCGTGAGGGATCGTCCCCTATCCTTTGTGCTGCTTAGGCTATTAATACTCGGCCGCCTCCATCGGTATCCTCTCTCCTCTCCCCTCCTCTCCTTCCTTCCAGCCCAAAAGCCCACACGAACATATCAGCACTTTGCTCAAGCTTTGACTTCGGTCGTCCACTCTTTCACAAACGCTCTTCAAGCCTTGCGCTTTTTACATTCTTTCAGCTACGACAACTTTTTTGCAAGACCACTGTTCGTTTCGATAAACGTTCAACTTATACCAAATATTCAAAATGCGTTTCGCTACCGCCGCCGCCGTTTTCTCTGCCGCCGCCATGGCCAGCACCGTCTACGAGACGGATGTTGTGACCATCACCTCTTGCGGCCCCGAGGTTACCAACTGCCCTGCTTCTTCCCACAGCGGCAGCTCTCCCTCGACCACCGCCGAGGTCCCGGCCTATCCGACTGCCGAGATTCCCTCGTACCCGACTGGCGAGGTCCCGGGCACCAGCGAGGAGGTTCCTTCCGTGCCAGCCACCAGTGAGGTTCCCTCCGTCCCGGCTACCAGCGAGGTCCCTGCTGTCTCCTCGACCACCGAGGTCAGCCCCTCGTCGGTTCCTAGCGTTCCCAGCGTTCCTAGCTACCCGACCGGCCCTGCGCCGGCTCCTCCCGCCAGCACCGGCACCGCTCCCCCGAGCATCCCCTCGCTGAGCAGCTCTGTGACCGCTCCCTACCCGTCTACTCTGAGCACCGTGTCCCCGGTCCCCAGCCTGCCCAGCACCTTCCCCACCACCTCGGTGATCCCCATCACCTACACTACCTGTGTTCCCACCACCTCGGTCAGCTACTCGACCATCACCTACACACCGAGCTCGACTGTCTCGGTCCCTGTCGGCACTGGCTACCCCACTGGTGGCTACCCTACCGGGTAAGAATAAAACCTCCCCCAGGATGTTTACGGGAGGAATCGTTTTTTGCTAACAATTTAATTCTAGCCCTAGCAGCACGCCTCCCACCAGCCCCATCCCCACTGCTGGTGCTTCCACCATGGGCGGCTCTGCTCTCTTCGCCGCCCTTGCCGGTGTTGCCGCCGTCCTCTTCGCTTAAGCGTAGAGCGCCCCAAGCTTTTTCTCTGTTATATATGTCGAAGGCCTGGAGGGCTGTTGGGTAGTGAAATGAACACACGAAAACGGCTGATGCCTGTATCTAATATTCTAATTGTATTTATGGGCCTTGGAAGCCTTCTTGACAAACCATTCCAAAGTCTATTCTTGCAATCACGCTTTTTTTTCTCTTCTCTTGACAAATTTCCCCCCCAAATCTTTCTATTCGTGAATATCAAATTCTTTATACCATTTTTTGGTTCGGAAATATCTGGGATCTATGTTTTTATGGAGAGCAAGAAGAGAGAAAGAAAATGCTTTACTAACTGAAGCTGCGAAAAACACGGCCTTTCGAGCTCCGTCTGTCGTTTGGTGGCGGAGTTCGTCCTTGTCGATCGCCTAGCCGTCAGCCCCAGTCGCTATAATTTCCCACCCCCCTGCTCAGGAGCATGCGACGCAAGTCATCCGCCGAATCAGGCAAGACTTGCTGTGCGCTTGTGGGAAATCCAGCGTTTTGATTCGTCGGCTCTTTTTTCTTCTTCTCAGCTCCGCCTTCGACGCGCCCTACGTACGCCGTAACGTCATCAATATGAAGCGAGAGTATACAAGGTATATGTATCCAAGGGGGGAAGGATTCGTGAGAAGGGGGGAATTGGAAGTGAAGTGAAGTGAATAATTGAAGCGTGGATCGGATTTCGTTTCGGGAGGAACGAAAGGAAAGAAATCCGACAAACCTAACTGGACCTTTTGGAAACGTTTTTATTTCTTTTGTCTACCTATTGATAGTTATTTTATTCGCTTCTGTGATACCCCTTTTACAATAAGATATTTGCTGGACGGGATATGTATATATATATGCCTGAAAAGGTATTATAAGGGATCTGATAGGCAGGAAACCTGGACCCTAATAGACCACAACTCTACACTTAAATCAGAACTAAATCAGAACTTCGTGACCTATGTTTGTGCCTGAAGATCCTATCCTCTATAAGACATTGCATTCGTTGGCGGCTACTGCATAGGTACCTAGTGTCTTACATCGGCACCCTGCTGTACGGAATACTGCCTTTACGCCTTGCGTTCCGCCACACTCGTTCGTGCGTTTCTCTCAAATTAACTAAAACGACCAATCAGTCGACATCTCGGGAGTCGTCATCAGTCAGAAATCACCTCGCTCTTCCGACCCTTAGATTACTCCCTAACTTTGTGTACTCGTCCGTGATGATGCGGCTCGGATTGCCCAGATAGGCCACCGGTATGAACTACCTAGTAAAGCGCTGCTGTACTTGACCACACATTATTACTCCGATCCTGTAACTATTCTCTAGCGCTCCTATCTAAAGGTAGATATCACGAGAAGGAAGCAAATACCTTGTCACGACGCTCAGCTAACTCGTATTTCTCATCTCTATATGACCACTCAATACTAAAAACCCGGTCCCTTCATCCAATATTGGTAGCTTCCTGTACCTTTTTCTTTATTTATTCGCCTCCTTGATCTAACGGAATACAGAAGATGAGGAAATAAAGTGCTTCCCGACCGAGCTCTTGTACTACGTTCTAGATTTCCTTTGTGTACCCCTATTCAGCTGTCCTCCTCCCTCCCTTGCTTTAAAGTTGGAGTTCTTGGGCACCAGTGCGATTCTACATTGGATCCCATTCAATCCACGCCCGGCACTCATTCAGCTCCCGGGTACTTACCATACGGTCCCGTGTTACGCTGAAATATGTAGTACATAGGCATATTACCTATGTATACTAAGTTTATGTATAGGCGACGGGCTGTGTTTACCTTTATTCCCAATAATTACCCTTTAATGAAAGATAACACACATTTTCTGGTTGTTCCGGGGTGCAATGTTTAGGATCACAAAAATATATACGACAGTTTTAAATTAACTATGGCTGTTTTTCGAGTTCTTCAGGCTTCGGATTATTCCCCAGTCAACGGGCTAGGTGCTGTCTATACCGTTCATTATGCTGATCAGGCGCACGACAGTACCGGCGAACCAATCTTACAGTCCGTTAAAATCATCCAGTAAGAGCACCTTTTCCGAAAAACAGCAGTCTACTTTCAAAAATTCAAGGACGGTTACGAATACTCACCAGGTCTCTCTCTCTTTCACTACAGATGAAAAATAAATTTCATGCCTTAAAGACGATACCAGAATCCACATAGAGAAGTTCCCTATTACAGAAGTCAAGTAGCGTCTCATTGGCTGGGATCTCGATGTTGACAGAAGACGATAACATCTCGCAATATATCCCCCAGTGGGGACATGTACAAGTGGAGTGTTTTTTCTTTCTACCTACTAATACCCGGCAATATTGAATTTGAATGCGCTTATGGTTATTACCAAATTCAGCGTTCTTTCTTTTAGTCTTTCTTGATAACACGAGAGTTATATAGTGCTCATACCATAACATTTGGATAGCCAATCTTAGATACGATAGCCCGAGTACCTCTGCTAAGATGTAGCGGCAACTACTAAACAGAGCTACGTATTGAGACTCACTTTAGTAACTGTTGCCAATGATATATCCTCAGGTTGCTCTTCGGTCTATATACACGCTTTGTGATTGCATTGCCAGTGATTTGTATGAAGCTTCGAAATAGATTTCACTTTTGGAGTCATCCCGAGACAGACTACAGCCTCCGCTAACCTCCCCTCGATTTTTTTTGGTTTTTTTCTTACCATTCGGCTTTTATTACATGTAGATCATCTGATCCTTGAAGTGAGACTGCCATTCAACTAGTGCCTACTAGTACCTAATCTCGTGAGGATCTCGTCAACCTCCTTCATGCCCGCTTGCCAGCGACCCCGGCTTACTAAAAACGTTGGGCGATGCACAGAGGCGATGCACACGGGGGCGGTTAGTTTGACGGTTGGTTGGTCATGATTTTGTAGTTTAGTCGAGTCCCGCGGCCACGACCAGGCTCATACACAAATCATAGCTCTAGTCCCTTTCTATATATTTAGGTAGTTGACCAGCTAGTACAGAGTATACATACACATTAGCCTGCTTAGTGTGATTCTCTTAAGTCATGCCGATCAAATCTTGAACCGGGTTCAAGAATAATGGCACAACTTCACTCAAGGGAAGCGATGGTGAATATAATAAACCTTCTAGTCCATGCCAAGTTAGAGCGCGCGCGCGCGCGAGAGAGAGAGAGAGAGAGAGAGAGTAGACTTGCCTTGAACGGACTGACGTGCTGTCCCTAGATATTGCTATTATTCACCTTGCCCGTGGAAGCACCTATAGATGAACAACCTGTCATCCCGTTCAGCCCCAGAGCCACTTGCAGTTTGTCAGACATCTCTATGGATGCGGTAAATAGTCGTCTCGTTAGGTACTTTCAAAAAGCAGCAGCCTAGTAGTGCGGGTGTCCCGATTGAGCTGTTCCTTGCCTCTCCCTGGATCTCGTCGTCGTAGTAATCCTTGTTCGATGAGCCTGTAGGGTTGCCAATTTCAGTCAATAACATTGGGGGAGTCCGTTACGTAGCGAGTCTCTACTTATTGGGTTTGAAGGCGAGTTGATACTTCCTGTAGTCTTCCTCTTGTGTGTTAGACACCTAGGTCCTGCATTCTTGCCTTCCAGCGAAGGTGTTTGGCGCAATACAGAGTATACTGGTCTCAGGAAAGTAAGGCATACTCGGGCAATGTGTTAACTACCTACACTTAGCGTTGAAATAACAGCTGTTAGGCGAGCATGATGTTAAGAGATTGAAAAAAGATAATACCGGTATGTTGAATCTGACTATAGAACCAGACAAGAATTTCTATAGTTTGTTCAATAATTTAATCAACTCTGTGTGTCTTACGAAACTCTTATGCCCTCCCCCCCTAGATTCGCGTTGCAGTCCTACACAGTTGCCGACCGCCCGTCTATGGCCGCCTAACTAACAGACTTAGCTATACGTGTATATATCCCTGCTCATAACGGTCTCGCCTAAACAAGTTCGAGAGTCAAACACTGGAGAACTCTTAGATACGTCATGAAACCCGCAATATTTTCGGTTTCCAGCATTACTCAATATGAACAGTTAATACTCAAGGCTCTTTGACGGTATCTCTAGTGAAGTTTCGCGCCACCCTCATGTGAGCTATCACCGTGTGCCAGTACCCAAGATATCCTTATTATGTGTCATCCGACACTATTTACACTCGGGTTGTGGCTTGTCTTCATTGCAGCTGGCTGCGCGTGGGAACACGTCTCTGCGAATGAGCTCCAATCGACTATTGCGAAGAATGACGTGGTAGTAGTAGCATGTGAGTAACCAAAAGATGCAACCTTTTCTTACCGCCGCTAACTGTGAGCTACAGTCGTGAACGTACGTATTTATTATGTTGGGAAGAAGAACTCATATCTCTTAGGAGGACTTGACCTTTCTGACGTTGATGAATAATATAGCCCTCAGAGTTAGTAACATTCCTTGATCAATATCGTGACTAGAGGCTAAGCTGCGGGTCTATCGAACCAGCGATACTCCTAGATACCTTGAACCAGAATGGTCTGCTGCAGCAGCAGAAGCGCAGGTGCCGCTTGTCAGCATCGACTGTGCTGCGAGTGCTGATGTCTGCAACTCGTATGGGGCGTCTTCATCCACGGCTGTGAAGCTATTCATTCAAGACAAAGACCCATCAACATACGCCGGCCCCAGAAGAGCATCAGCGTTCGTACCCATACACCAGACACCGTCACCTCAGGACCAAGATACTGACTTGAAGCAGTATACTTTCCTGGATCGCGCGAATGCAACGACCGCTCGTCACAGAAATCGCCGCAGAACATCTTGCCGATTTCAAGAACACGGACGAGACAGTCTTCATTGCCTATCTTCACGCCGATGACCAGAGCGCCAGAACGGTCTTCGCCGAAGCGGCGGCTAAGTTCCGGGAAGAGTTCACCTTCGGCCTGACCACCGATGCCGCCGCACTGGAGTCCGAGAAAGCGACGGCCACAGCGATCAAGTGCTACAAGCCCCTCGACGGCGATACCCACGACCTGGCTGGCTTCGCAGACGCGGGCGCGCTCAAGAAATTCATCAGGGAGGCGTCGCGGCCGCTCATCGGCGAGCTTCTGCCGCACAACCATCAGCGGTTCCTAAACGTGAGTTACCCCTTCCACCCCCCCCCTTCCCAATATCAAGACACAATACACACATATTATCAAGCGGCTGAAGAACACACACGCAGCGTGGATGGCCGATGGTGTACGTGTTCGCGCTCACGGAGGCGGAGCGCGCGGGGATCCGGGAGTCGCTACGCAAGGTGGCGCGCGGCTATTACGAGAGTCTAACTATGGTCACGGTCGACCCGCTCGAGTTCCCCGACCTGCCGGCGAAGCTCGGTCTGGAGCCCGGGGTGTTCCCGGCCGGCGCGGTCCACCACCTCGCGCGAGACAGGATCTACCCGTACCCCAGGGGCCGGGGGATCACGCCGGGCGAGCTGCAGGGCTGGGGGTTAGACGTCTGGCAGGGGCGCGTAAAACCCTGGGCGCCGCCCGGGGCTACGACCTCGTACGATGGCCGTCCAGGTGGACGCATCGAGGCCACGCGGAAGGTGTTGATGCGGAACCTCAATATCCCCGGTGTGAATATCAGGGTTGCAGGTCGTGATGAATTATGAAGTAGTATGATCATGCAATGCGAATGAACTGGTTGTTAGAGATGCTCGGCAAACTAGGGAATTATCATCATGCCAGACGTGACCAGACGTGACTAAACTCATGTATGATGCATGTATGATGCTATCATAAAAGGTGATTGGCTGGTGATGGATATCTATTTTGGAGAGTGGTATCTTGCCCCTTGACCCAAGGGGCAGATTAAAACCAAGTCATTAAGCTATATCGTCGGCGTTCCTCGTCGACTCTGCCCCTTCTTTAAACGCCGTACCCATCTATATCTATGCCTTTCAAAATGCAACCCCAGAACCGCTATGCTGCCATGATATGCCGCGCTATGCCAGATACTAATATGATGTCGCCGGGAAGCCAAGCCTATTTCCTCCCTTCAACCCCCGTACCGCGTGATCCACATATACCCAGCCATTAAACCAATGAAGACATATTGCCCCCTCCCTTATCCACATCATATTTTCTTTTCCTCCTTCTCCGGCTCTTCCTGGACCGTCGCCGCGTCGCTGACGGGAATCTGGGGGTCGTCATCCACCCTCGTCCTCATCCTTTCCATTACCTCGGCCGCCTCGGCCGCAAACTTGCACCTCGTCCGGATCGCCTCGCCGTACTTATAAAAGAGGAACGGGAAGGGCAGGCAGGCAACGGCCAGGAAGGCCGGAATGGAACTTGCCCAGTGAATGCCTAGGTTGTCGTACATAGCTGTCGTGAAGAGCGGGAACGCCGCGCCGAAGAGCGATCGCAGGACCGAGTTGGCGGCAAGAACTGAGGCAGCGTAGATCGTGTCTGCGAGGATATCAAGTTAGTCTCACCAGTTACATGTGATATTGGACACCACCGAGGGCAAAAGATGCCTTGTGGGTGAGGACTAAATTTGACAAGATATCGTGACTTACAAGAGTCGATCAGGTAGTTCATCAAGCTAAGGAAGACCAAAACAAGTCCGGCAGCGAAGAACCCAGAAGCGATGATTGGCACGATCCAGTGGATCTCGATGCCGTTCGTCCACGCAAACCAGAACAGTCCGACCGGCAACAGCACGGACCCGATGAGCGATGGGGGTAGTCGGGCCTCGGGTGCGGCATAGCCGCCCATGCTTTGCGACTGCTTCGCATACCGGACATTATCGTATCCGCTGTAAGCAACCGCGGCCATCATGCCGACGGCGACGCCGAGGAAGGCCAAGCCGCCGACACCCGGGGTCCAGCCACGCTGGCGCTGGAAGACGATGGGGAAGGCGGCGAACATCATGTAGAGGGTGCCGTAGACGATGGCCATGTAGAGCGAGGTCAGGGCGACGATCGGCTCACGGAAGAGAAGAACCCATGGCCTCGAGAGCGCGACCTTGAACTCCTGAGCGACTGTCTTCTTCGGTCGTCCGGCGTCGAGTTTCGAAACGTACACCCTACCCGTGATCTCAGATAGCTTGGCAGCTCGCTTGCGCAGGAGGATCGGTGCATACGTCTCGGGGACGAGGAGTGAGCATACGATCCAAAGAAGACCGGTAAATGCAGCCATCAGACCTTCGACCCATCGCCACCCCCCAGCCTGGCCTAGGAAACCACCGGCGATAGGACCAATTGATGGACCTAGGAAAGGGGCCTATACAAGTTAGTCTTACTACTAACACCTCGTGTATTTCCAAATAGTAGAGAAAGGTAGTTTGCCAATGATATAGTAATGGCTTCAGAGTCGTGCAGAGGATACATACTGTAGCGAAAATGGCCGTTGCCAGGCCCCTATCCTGAGCTGAGAACATGTCGGCAATGACACCACCAGAATTCGTCAAGGGGGAACTTCCAAATGTTCCCGCAAAGAACCGAAGTACGATTAGTGTCTGGATATTCGGGGAAGCAGCAGCACCCGCATTGAATGCTGTTAACGCCATATACTATCAAACACAAAGGTTAGCAGATGCTCGTCAGTGAATGAGCGAGCGAGGCAGATAAATAATCTACTTACACTGAGAAAGAACATCAACTGTCTACCATACATTTCAGATAGCGGCGCCCACATCAGAGGACTAATACAGCGGTTAGTCCCTTGAGGTCAAGAAGAAGAGTTACGTTTGCGGTGCCACATAGAGAGAAGAAGAAACGCACCCTAATGCAAATCCAGTGACGAAGAGCGAGATGCCCAGAATAGCTATCTCACTATCGATCTTGAATTCCTTAATAACGTAGCTGATACCTCCAGAGTAGGCTGTCGAGACGAACGCGACGGCGAGAACGGCAATGGCTTGGAGAATTGTGATAAACCACTTCTTCCACGTCGGGAACTTCATGGGGTTCTTCGGGTCGTCTGGAAGGAAGTCGACGACAAACGGATCCTCCTCGGTGCCCGCGCCCCGGTACTTCCATTCCAACACTGCGGGGGTCACGCCGGCTTGGTCGAACTGGCGCTTGAAATATGACAGTCCGTCCCTGGGCTGCCTCGACTCGACGTCGCGCTCGGGCTCCGTCATGGTGACAGAGGAGCTGGAAGAGCTCGGGTCCTGTTCTGCCGACATTGTGAGGCCTGGCGGGGAGGTTACTTCACGACGAATGTCTCAGAAATGCAGGATTACAATGAATAATTTGCTTGGTAAGAAAGGGGGATAGAAAGCGCGCTGGTTTCTTATAATTGACCAAACGGGTCACTTACATGAATCACCGGGCCAGGGGGGAGGGAGGGGGGTTAGCAAGAAATATATAATACCTTAAATGTGACTCGGAGGCTATTCTTCCTCGACACGCAATTTGCTTACTCGCAACGGTGCCCTTTTTTAGCTCGGCACCGATGTTGTATTTTCGGCTCATTCCCGTACCGTCCCTGGGAGAAATTCTTTTGTCTTCTTTCACAAAGAGGCGGGAACGGCGAGCAGAGGTTATGCAAGACCCATCGAGGCGGAACTAAACCCGATTCTGGAAATAAATAGCCGTTGTCACCGTGTAACTCCGTCCATCATCCGACCCTCCATATCGTGGCGACAGGTTTCACATTGAAGATAGCGTTTGGGGGGGGGTTCTTATGCAATGCTGCATATTCGATGATACCACGATCCCGGATTGGTCGAGCGAGATCTCACCTATGACTCGCGAGATCGGACCCGTGACGACTAATTAAGCATTCTACTAACCCGTCTAAAAGTCCCCGCCAGCTCGGATCAGAGATCTTCTAACATCACTTGGCTGCATAGGTAGATTTAGCCTTACCCATATTGCCTCTAGTGAGCAGCAGGATTTCGGTCCGTTGGAACGTCAACGGAGAAAAAGAAAATCTTGAGACGGAACCACTTTGTTAGTCAAGCAGCGGGGGGGGTCTCCGTTTTCGGGCCTGTCGTCCGCTTGTCCCAGAGCTTCAAAAAGGCCAACAGGCAAGATAACCAAACCATGGCCCTAATACGTCGATGGACTAAAACAACAAATTGTTATACGCATCGAACGAGGTGGCTCAGGTCGCCTCAATCCCTCAGCTTCGCGCCGCGGATGCAGCCCGTTTCATTCTGACATGTATCGTTTCAGCCTCATCGAATGTTCTTTTTTCTTTTTCCTCCCTGTGCGATAAAGAGCTGACAGGATCCCTGGCGGCTAGCTGGTTAGTACCTGTAGTCTTCGGTATCTCGTTGAACCCACTAAATCAAGCCGAGGCCCGCGGCTCGCGCAAGTGCCAAAAACGCGATGGTGCGTTGGACAAAGCGATAATGATTTAAAGGAGACTCGAGTTCGAGTCGCCCGGCCTAGCTGACGTATAAGTTGAGTAGTATACGGGGCACCCTAGTAAAGGTCCGTTGGCGTCTTTGTTATTAGAGCCATAAGATCTTTCTTTGCTTGACCTTGTTTTCCCCTAGAACATCCACAATCACGGTGAGTCGGGACTAATCGAATCCGACTAATGCCGATGGGAAATTTGTTCTCTACTCTTCCGGCAAGTGGGCGAAATGCTACTCCGGAAGAGAAGGAAAATTATTCGCTAAACATTACACTCTGTCTCACTAACTACCTCTGCTCAGGAGAAGTCGTATGAGGTATTTGTCATCGCGGAGAGTTTTCAAGAGGGGAGAGTTTTTAGATTCCCTCAGTAGCTGCGTACGTAGCCGCAAAACTTGGCTCGCGTGGGGTCTGCAAGCAAGGATCTACGTTATCAACCAGATTTACGGAGTTAAAATTGGTGATCTCCGGAACCTTGTATAAAAAAATACCGGAGAGGATGCATAACTTCCCGGGCAAACCCACTCTCACGATCAAAGGTCACAACACCGATTCCTAGTTCAGATCTTAGTAGAAACGCTTAGTAAACACGGCTCGCCTTTTATGTCCGATCGGATTTTAAATAGCAAGACTAATGGGACAGCATGATACTGAACTAAGTCGTAGGATTCATACAATAGACGAAGAATGTATGGAGTAGTCAGACTACTAATCATTGACATGCCTGCCAGCAAGTAAAAAAGTCTGTCCGAGTAGCGGGTTAGGAGTAAGCCGGAGATTAGAAATCGGCAGAACTCCAGTCCCAATGACGAAGAGAAACGACCCTCAACAAAGCCTATCCACGCTAAAGCCTAGGGCCTGCCGAATTGGTTCTTGGATTCTCCTGCGGCCATGGAAATAGCCCGGGGATTCTATTCTGGAGAGGACGAAGATTGAGTGGACCATCATGATGGTAGCCTTTATTGATAGGCAGAATCTATATTGGTGCCCGAAAAGCTATAGCTAGAAATGCTCCAAAAGCGGTCACATTATATACGAAACGGCGTCTTCGTTCCCGGTCGCTTTTGTATTCATAGTTGCCTTCATCGCTTTGGCGTTCGCTTAATATAATGAATGTATAGAGAGCTCTTGACAATT
Organism: Biscogniauxia marginata; assembly: GCA_022695795.1. Classification (NCBI taxonomy): domain Eukaryota; kingdom Fungi; phylum Ascomycota; class Sordariomycetes; order Xylariales; family Xylariaceae; genus Biscogniauxia; species Biscogniauxia marginata. The sequence continues at coordinate 491,605 of MU404066.1, forward strand.
GTTTGTGCCTATCATTGAAACATGAACTTGATCGTGGGATGTATGCCTTATGTACAATATCCTCGTCCCGGGATAGAGAAAATGCATGTAGAATAGTCAAGAGCGAGTACTTACTTATTCGTCGGGGAGAATACTTTCTTTCGTAAGTGGTCTCGATAAGTAAGTAATACTGTTAGGCATCTCTGGGTTAAAGGCTACCTCGGACTCGGTCAATGTGGCATAACATGAGCAGTATACTTACTAGACATGGCGTCAAGGCCCCATCGAACCATCTTCTTCCTTAGGTAAATTTATTTCTTCCATAGAAAAGAGTAGCAGGGTAGAGAATGTAATGGTTAAAGGGATCTTCGAATACTATGGCATAGACCAACGTATTGCATGTTCTATATTATATGCTTTGCAACTCCAGAGAGCAGTCTGTCGGATGCTGGTCCTACGCTGGTCCTACGCATGCCGATAAGTCTATAGGTGATTGGCTGACTTTTTGGGATGTTTGTTAAAAGGTATGTTCATATAGAATATCCTATTTGAGACCTGTTCCATACGTAGACCGATACTTAACCGTAGGAGAAGAAAATTACAGTCTGTCATGTCTATTTTTGGAAGGGCGCCGAGATAAGACGTAGTGATCAACAACGCCTAACCCTCTATGCCCAACGGGTCTCGGGTAGGAATTATAGATACTTGAATAAGACATTATCACGGGCCTAGGAGGTATCCTCTTTGTTATAGGGCCGGCGGAGATAGGGGTTACAATAGAACTGTGTATAAAAGAGGCCATAGTCGCTCTGAAGATCTTAAGGAATTCTCTAGGAGTTGTCGACAGTTTAGGAGTGATCATCTACTCCCAGCTGTTCTTAGTCTGTTGTGCACCTACTCACTCCCTTAACACGTTACTAACTCCTCGTTGAATTGACGAAATAGTTCAAGCAAAAAATTTACAGATTTCTCTCTATTGCCGTTACCCTATTATACCCACGTTTGGTGCTGGAAATAAATTAAGGGAGGTGTTAAGTAGTAATAACCTTAGTAAGTGTGAATGAGCTGGTTTGATCTAGTCGAGTGTAGACTTCCAAAGATACAGGGCTGAGTTGGGTAGGTGGTTATGGTTGAGGGGCATGTACAAAGAAGCTTAAGAGGGCTTTATAACCTACCTAGCTCTCGATCATCCTTATTTAACCTACACTCATTTTCTGGCTATGCATGTTTAAACGCGATGAACATATTTTTAAAAGTAAAAAATCTTTGTTTATTTAATTTCAATATAATATATAAATAACTAAGTACTTAATAATTAAAACTTATTTATTAATTTTATATATTTATTAAAAATATTATAATAAATACTTGTTAATTATATATATAAAGTATAAAAAGCTTGTAAAATATATTTTAATGTTTATATTAACTAAGATATATGCATTTACTGTTTAAGTAAATCATGCCAACGTTAGTTACTCAATATAAAGCGGGGTTCCCAAATAAAAATTATAGGTTTTAAAAAGCTTCCGCCTTGTTCACGTGAGCCGACTTTTGGCGTGTCCCGGTACCTTGGCTGCAGTTGAACATGCACGCGCTCTGCCAGAAGAGAACATGTCTCTCTATCACGAGACAGCCGATGTATTGTCGGCACCGACATCTGCCGGCGCCAACCTGAAGACTCGTGTCTTTGGCAAGAAAGATCTCAAGTCCCCCCAGCAGCAGGTTTATGCGCTGGCCGTGGAGACATGTAAATGGAGCTCCGTCCTCAAGGAGGTTATTGAGAACGCGGAGCTTCTTCGTCACGAGCGCAAGGTAAAGGCCAATCTATTACTTGATTACTATTCTTCAGCTTAGAGATATAGCCACTAAAATTCCACAGCTATCTCCCGTGCTTGCTCTCTTGCTTGTTCATGATTTCCTTCTATCCAAGAAAGGCATTGCCCTGCCGGCTTCTCACGGCTTGAGGACTTCAATAGAGCGCCACAAGGCACGCTTAAATTCCGAGCTGACCAGGGCGCGTTTGCGACGGAAAGCTGGATCCATGGACGTCCTGCGAGAGCAGATAGCTGCCGAGTTCCTGGGCGAGGCCGCGGGGTATCCTCGCTGGGTGCGCGTGAACACACTGAAGACCACTCTAGAGGATCAACTGGAGAGCACATTTAAAGACTTTACAAGAGCCTACAGCGTCAAGGAGGTAACGAGTGCCTCTGGCAAGCTGTTATACATCGACGGACACATACCGAACCTATTAGCCTTATCGCCTAGTGTCGAAATTACGAAAACGGAAGCCTACGTCTCTGGGGCCATAATACTCCAAGACAAGGCCTCTTGTTTTCCCGCCTACCTGTTGGACCCCCGCGCCGAAGACGGCGATGTGATCGACTCGTGCGCCGCCCCCGGGAACAAGACGACGCATCTCGCCGCCATCGTCAAATCTCGCGTCGCGGAGACCGAAGAATGCACGCAGAAAGTGTACGCCTTCGAGAAGGACCGGCATCGCGCGCGCACGTTGGAGAAGATGGTCAAGCTCGCCGGCGCCAAAGACATCACGCGGATGAGCTTCGGCCAAGACTTCCTAAAGGTCGACCCGGACGCCGAGTTATTTCGAAACGTCGGGTCGCTGCTTCTGGACCCGAGCTGCTCCGGTAGCGGAATAGTCGGGAGGGACAGCATGCCCGCGATCCATCTCCCGCATGCCCCTGGGACGTTCAAGAAGCCTTCGCTCGAGGCTGGTCGCAAGCGCAAGCGAGAAGATAACGACATAGAAGCCACACAGACGCAACAGCAGGTTCTCGTGGACGATGATGGGCAGGAGGTCATGATCTCGTCGGGAGAGGAGTTGAAGGCACGGTTGGAAGCGCTGTCGACTTTTCAACTGACGCTGATCCTCCACGCGTTCAAGTTTCCTGCCGCTAGGAAGCTTACCTATTCCACGTGTTCTGTCCACGCCGAAGAGAACGAGCAGGTCGTCCTGAAGGCGCTGCAGTCCGACGTTGCCAGGGAGCGAGGCTGGTGCATACTGAGGCGGGACCAACAAGTCCGGGGACTGCGCGAGTGGCCCGTTCGAGGCTCCGTCGAGGCGAGTAACGGGGACGCAGCGGTTGCGGACGCCTGTATCCGGTCTTATAAGGACGACGGGCGGGGCGTCATGGGTTTCTTCGTCGCGGGTTTCGTCCGGGATGTTCAGCCGGACGACGAGGACGGGCCTTACGTCCGCGACGAAGACGGTCGCATCGTCAGGGACACGACCACAGGCATGCCCACGCTGAAGCCGGGTAGATCCACGACGAGTTCGACTAGTCGGTCTAGCCACTACCAACAAGACGCACGTAAGGGTACCCCTGCAGATGTAAGGGGGGAGCGGGGAGGGGAAGAAGAAGATTCTGATATCGACTCTGACGATGATACGAGTAATGAGAGCCTGGAGAGTAGTGGTAGTAGCCCTGGCGAAGAAGAGCAAGACGAATGGAATGGCTTCGCCGATTGAATTGATATGCGAGGCCCCAGTTTGAACTACATAATCCCCGAACCTGTCCTGTCTACTACTTCTTGTGCGTATAACATGTGAACAGAAAGAGGGCTAGACAAACCTCATGCTACAGAAATTAGTAAGATTACATGTTTAGATTACATGTTTCAGAGTCTTTCCTCCCACGAGTTCATGCTTTTGATAATGAACCAACAATCATAACCAGCCTCTCTGTCCACGGAATGCACCAAACAAAACCCTTTGCCAAGGTTCAAGATGGCTGTTGAATGAATGCATTCCGTAATAACCTCCACCCCCTTTCCCCCGTAATAGGGGAGCACAAGTTCCATGCATAGGTGCATATATGAGCTACACATGCGTACAAGAATTAAACTACCATAACCTAGATATATAGGCATATGAACATGGGCGTCGATTTATTAAGATCATAAAAGGGGGGGGGGGGGGGGGGAGCAAGGGGCATTCGTTTCGAAACATCGATGGCATTTGTTTATGCTATTAGTTAGGTATATATATAGGTATATGGAGGGATGTTTCTTTTAACTTCCACCATTCATGCAAACATCTCCCTGCATGAAATTAAAATGAACGAGTGAAAAAAAAAGAAAAAGAAAAAAAAACCCATACATACATAATGTTTTTCTATTAGTGATATGTACTACTAACTACATAGGTAGGTACTTACGAGAGAGATTCGTTACCGCAACCAGACCTTAATTAGTCCAGGGGTCTACATTACCTGGTTATGTAAATTACACGGCAGCTAAATGATTCTATCAGAAGGAACATGTTTATTGAAGATATCCTAGATTATCAATCTAGAGGTAATGTTTATGGGGTTGGTGTTCGTCCTAGTGTATAGTACCTCGCCTAGGCAATACGCACCATGAAGTAGATACGATAGGTAGGTTATTAGAAAACTATATTTTAAAAAGTGAATAAATGAATAGATGTTCTACTTAGGTGGGAAGTTTGAGAGCATAAAAAGGTCCCATGCTACGGTACATGGGTAGGTACCTGACATGGAAGAGATATCTAATGTGATCAATGCTTGTTTATAAGACGATTAACCATATCATATCTAAAAGCTCCTTTTACTACGGGCGGGCAGGCGGGTATATATCGCCGTGGTAGGTTGATGAGTTTATGATTCGCAGAACAGGGAACATTAAATCTACTACCGAAGGTCCCGGGGGTTACTACGTAGCTTTGGCGAGTTTGAGACGGGAGACTGCACCGCAGACAGGTCCGATATGAACCCCACACACCACACACCGCACCAGAGCCGGATCGGAATATCGCAATAGTCAAGGTATTGTTGCAAGAATTAGGTTCAGATCAATAATTTTTATATTGTTTGCTCGTGTCAGGAGTTACTATACAGTTGACGTAGCTATAAACTTCTCGTCGAATGAGTACAAAAAAACCATCGACATACAAGACCACGGACGCGTAGATTTCTTTTCTTCGGGGGGTGTTGGGCCCCCCCTCAAGAGGTCGTAAGCGTCGTATAGCGGGCGCGGAGGACAACAACTAAAATTTTCTAATATGTAACGTAGAAGCGAAGAGAACGAGCGGGAACATCCCTAGATGGCCCTCACAGCTCAAATATCTTGTCCCTGCCTTGCGCATCCAAAAAAGTACCATATATTTTCCCCATGCTTGTCTATCCTGCAGCCTGCCCCATAGTTGCGCCGTCTTCCCTAAAAAGTTTGTGTACGCAAAGAAGGAATGCAACGCAATCAACGACCACCTGCTTAACGACGACCACCATGGACGTGGCGAGCCGCATGACCATGGCCGTGGCGCGAGCCACGACGCCTGACAGGAGCAGGAGTCGGTTCACCATTGATAGTGGTGGTTTGAGTGACAGTTACGTAGTCCCAGACAACTTCGACGTTAGGGTCAGACTCTGGAATGGATGCCTCGCTGACAGCGGGGGCTTCAGCAGGGCTGGTAGTAGGGGAAGAAGACGGCTGCTCAATGAAAGCACCACCGCTGCTGGGGGTAGGCGTAGAGGTACCAGCTTTGTATGTTGATGATGACGAGCTGGATCCAGAGTCGGAAGAGTCTACTGATCCACCACCGTGGCCCCAGCCAGTCACGAGGTTGTTGCCAGGAAGCTGCTTGAAGGTTGTGGAGGCGGCAAGGATGTTGCCGAGAGGTGCGGGGATTTTGCAGTCAGTAACATCGTTCAGGCCGCCGGGAATCTGCGGGCACTTGTCCATTCCAGAGGTTCCGGCGTTGCAGGTGTTGATGATGGTTCGGAGGGTGTCCTCATCCCAGCCAGCAAGGAAGTCACCGTGGGAGCTGAAACCAGTAGCATCACCATTGGAAAGAACGAAAGGCTGGGTCTTTCCATCGGGGGTCCATCGGTCAGTGAAAGCATCTGTCTTCCAGTACACCTCGTAAAAGAGGTGAGGGACTCGGATGTACCCGTCAGGGCAGCTCATTCTACCTCCGACGTTCTCGGGCCAGGCCATGTTGTTCTCGTAGTCATCGAGGCCAACGTCGGGGTTGTAGCACGAAGGGAAGTGAATGTCCTGGCGATGAGGAGAAGCATATCCATCGCAAGGATACAAGGGGAAACCGGTACCAGCACCCTGGTTCTGGGGGTCTTGAATACCAGCGGTGGTTCCATCAGAGTCGGCCGGGTATGAGGGAGGGTTGTAGCTAGAGCGAGGGCATGTCCACTGAACAGGGTTGATAGGGCCTTGGGCCGGGTCAAGGTTGATCTTACCTCCTGCGGCAGGAGGGGTTCGCAGCGTGGTGTTTCCGCTCAGCATCTTCAATCCGGGAGGGAAGGGCTCGATGTCCTGGTCACCAGGCTCGAAGAAGTAATAGACGTTCATGTAGAACAGGTCGACCTTCTCGAAACTACTCGGGTCATTGGGATCTTGGAAAAACAGGTAGTTAATCCAGTAGTTGCTCTTATCGTTCTTTATCTTGGCCGTAGTGCACTTGGAGTCTAGTAGCTGATCGCCCTCAACGGTGACGCCAAAGTTGCTTCCTCCCATGACACCGTGATAATGAGCCGCTTGCTCCCCAGGGTTGACGATGGGGTCAACGAGGCCTTCGGTCATGAAGCCATCGCCGTCAAATCTCAAGACAGCAAAGGAGAACTCGTCCTTTCCTGCAGCGGCGACGGCCGCCAGAGAGGCGGCAGCCAGTGTGGTGGTGAACTTCATGTCGTCTCGGAGGAAGTGATTCTTGGGTGCTGATCCCTCAGAAATAGAGAACGACTTGCGGTCGAGTAGGTGGGGAATGTCTGCTCAGAGATCGACCAACGCTGACGGCGGACGGCTTGCCGGGGAAAAGAATGGACAAACAGAGACTGTTCGATAGTGAGTGAATGAGTGAGATAGACTCAGCCGGCAGAGCACTGAATGAGTGGACGTGGAAAAGATCGAAGGAAGGGAAAGGAAAACCCAGCACAGCAGGACAAATATGTAAATAAGTAGCAAGGCCACAGCGCAAGAGAAGAAGAAAAAGAGCGGAAAGGGGAGCAGGGGGATCGGAGAGATGGAGACTGGGCCATATATTAAGTGGAAACATGTCCCAGCAAGACAAAGGCCGCGGCACCGGGACTCCGCCGGATGCCAGTTCAACTTGGCAGCTACTGAGTCCACAAAGACGCTTAGACGCGAGGTGGCAAGAAAGGGGATTGCATGTACCAGAGTACATTGGCTGGTATCCGGGAGAGGTACTTGTGCCATCCCTCCCGCGATGGTATGCAAATCAGCGTGGTGGGGACTAGAAACACATGCAAACTAAATTAGGCATGTACCTACATTCAGGCACATTCAGGAACGGTACCTTACATATGTGCATTGACTTCATCTGCACACCTCTGGTTGGCAGACGCCAGACCACCACATGAGCGCGCTAGTATAAGATTGGCTGGTGGGCGAGTGGATGTCGAGCTGATGAGGGGGGGGGGGGGGGCGTATGCAGGTCCAAGGAAAAAAACAAGAGAAGGGTTTAACTAAAGAAGGGGGGAAACAGCCAATTCTGCGGATGTAATCCGTAGTCGACCAACTAACGAGTTAAGTAAGTACTATTATTATAGTACGCGCGCGCCATTATCCTACCTACCTAACGTTCCGGACGCGCTAGATGCATGGCAACTGGTTTTCCTAGGCTCAGGCAGGTAGGCAACTTGACTCGAGGGATGACAAGATAACAAGCCTAGCCTCTGGAATGAAAACAGCGTCATGTGTGCCGGCACCTGATAAAAAAAATGTGAGGTCGTTATTTACTTAGGTAGAGAGTACTTGATGTACCGTGATTATTGCGGTGTGCAGTAGATGAAACAAATAATCCAATGGGTGGCTTGAAGAAGGGATGGGCCAGAAGGATCGGACGGGATCGGACAGCTTACCATGTTGCAGGGCAGGTATGTGCTGTGGTGTGTGGTGTGGTTGTTCATCGGATCAACTTGAGGAAGGAATTCTGTCATCGCTAAATGCCCACGCATTGGCACAAGAGTTTCAACCAATGACACGTCCAGGTTGCAATCCGTCGTATTTGGTGGCTCCATGGCCGGGCCCCCTTTCTTACACTGAGAGAGTTCTGCTGATCGCAGGATGGCCATACGAATTTAGTGCGTGCATACGGAATACAAACATACGCACATATATTCTTGAGCAGGGATTTTAAAAATTAAAAATAAATTAGCCGCCTTTTCCTCCTCGGCATTATTTGAGAGATGTGGAGGCCAGGGAAAAGTGAAAAGCGAAAGGCCCTGAGGTATCATTTTATTGTAGTGTAATAAATATCTACCTAGGTATAGATTCGTTCGATCTTGTACCTGGTATTTTTATTTCTTCAACAGTAGGAAAATAAATAATTTAACTTGGCACTGGCGGTTTGGTGGGGTTCATCAGGTGGTCTCAACCCACAGGCCTTAGCTTACCCCTGAGAATGTCTGTGGGTAATCTGACAGATCCTGCGTTTTGATTGGCTTTGTGTTCTCGTGGTTTATTCTCAATATAGGCTCGGAAAGTTCTACGAAACACGCTAAGGAAAATAAGGAAGGCTCGCCAGTAGTACGGCATTTTTAGGCTGATGGGAGCCCTCTGCCAAATTGGATGCTATAACAATTATGTAATTTATTTCCCTTTGTCCTTCAATGTTTCTTTCGCCTTGCCCGATTAAAGTTGCTTCAATTGTTCGCTCGCCCTGTCGGCCTTAGACTTGCTCACCTGACGAAGAACATAATTTATTTCTTCATTTGTTACTATTCGGAATGACAGGCCCGGCCATCGTTGCCGGAAGTAATCATCTGACGATGGTTTCTTTTTCAATGGTGTTTCATTTACACATGTCGGCGTCGCCAAGTTACTTACTCTATCTTAGGTACCTTGCATACTTGCATACTTACAATTATCAATCACAAAGAAACAAATCATTGGTACATGTTACATAGTTGGACCTAAAGCAGCATGTGCCGATGCTCTCAAGACAACAGATACGAATTTGTACAACTTGTTACTCCCCCTCTGTGTAACTCACACCTATGACCGATTCCAGTCCTGTTGGAAAATGCTTCGCTTGAAACCCAGCACCGCAGGACAGGATCGAAATAAGCTTTCCAGATAACATAACTCGCCTATCTACCCGCTGCACTCTTTCGCTGTTTGTGCTGTAACCAACCTTTTTTTGCGCGCGGCTGATAAACACGAGTCTTCTCCACCAATCGACAGCATCCATGTCCATATAAGAAATATACAGATTACACAGCGTAAATCTATTCGTAACGACTGCATATCGCTCTGTGATTGCTCCTCTATATATCTCTTTATAGCAGGTGGCCTACCTCAGAGGTTTCTTAACACACCTTGCTCGTTTATATACACCATGCACTCGCGTAATACGCAATGTCTTGCTTGTCGCCAAGTCGGTTGCTCGCAGCAGGGCACATCATTCCATCTATCTATCTGACGTACATACTTACGTTTATCATATACTGTACTGCTCAGACTTCCAACATTGAACAATAGGCGGTACCGCCATCCTCTGCCTTCTTGTGTCTTCCCCCATTGTAGAGGCCCCTTTGCCGGATATCATTGATCATCGTAGAAGCGAGATCCTCCACGCATTCAGGCTGCCGGTAATTGGCACATCCTTGTTCCGCCTGAGGGTCCTCCCCCCGGATATCCTCCACAATCCTGGATACGAGCTGGATCGATTCCTTGATTTTATGCGCATCCATCAATGCGCCCCGACAGGTTTTTGACCGCTCAGCCTCTTGCTCAGCACGGGATTATCATAGATTTGGTAGTCTCCCCGCCTTGCCCCGGGGCTCGACTCTAATTTCAGCCCCTTTTCTTATAGCAGTGGAAATTGCGGATTACGCCCGCCGCCCCCTTGCCTCTTCACTGAGCACGCTTACCGAGCGACGGCTCTACGGGTGAACGGCGGAACCTGTGAGGTCGGCTCTATTACAATCTGATGGGAGTGTGCGCCTTGCATAGCGAATTTAGTCACAGGTTTATAATCTAAAATGGAAAACCCGATTTTTGTTTTTAATTAAAAACTTAACATATTGTATAAGCGAGTAAATGAAACAAGCTCGCGGACGAAATGATTTTCCATATAAAATTGGATTATTTTAAAATATATTTATAATTTAATTAAAAAGAAAAAATTAAAACTTTTTATTAAATAAAAAAAAATTAAAAATTAAATTAAAAAAGTGAAATAATTTATATAATTTATTTTAATTTTAAAGTTTTTAATATGAAATAATAAAAAGTATAATGTTATATAAACTAAGTTTATAAAAAAGAGTTTTAATAAAGCTTTATAATAAATAATAGTTATTAATTACTTAAATTAAACTTCGCTCTTTTAAAAAAGTGTTAAAATATTAAAGACGCACTTAATATTTTTAAATTAAAATATATAATCCACGGATTTTCTAGGTTTATAACTAACTTTAAAAATTAAACTTTTTTTATTAATTTATCATTTTTATTTTATTTTATATATATTTATATTAGTTTTATTTTTATATATATTTTTATTTTTATTTAAATTATTTAAAATTATAAATTATAAAGCTTTTTTAATTTTATAACTTTATATTATATTTTTAATATTTTAATATCTTTTTATAAAAAATAAATTATATTATAATAATTAATGTTTATTTTTTATTATAAATATTAAATAATTTAAAAAGTTTATAAAAAAGATTAAAATTTTAAAAACCGGAAAAGGAGAAAAAAGAGAAAGATAATAAAAGATTAACACTTGATTTTTTTATATTGAAAATATTAAGTATCTTTTTTACTTGAAATAAAAAAAAAGCGAGGACTTAACCAGATTCGAACTGGTGACCTGGGGATAATTGCTGAACTGCAATCCCTCGCTCTGGCCACTGAGCTACAAGTCCGGGAATGGTCTAGGTTGTTTAAAACTGTCTCATATCCAATCATCAAATGACGCTTCAAATTAAGGGTTGTAATAATGAGTCATTAAATTGTGGATACTTTACATATTATAAATATAAATTAAAGTTATATATATAATTAAATTTTAACTTTAAAATTTTTTAATTTTTTAATTTTTTAAAAGAAATATAAATATATATAAATAATTATTTTTAATATATTTATATTTATATTTATATTTATATTTATATTTATATTTATATTTATATTTATATTTATATTTATATTTATATTTATATTTATATTTATATTTATATTTATATTTATATTTATATTTATATTTATATTTATATTTAATTAATTATAAATTTAATATTTATTAACTTTTACTTTTTTATTTAAATATAATAATAAAAACTTAAATATATATATATTAACTTACCGTAATACCTCCTCGCCTAAATCTTGACCTAGTTTTACTGAAGTCCAAAGTGAAAACAAGCGAAGTATACTGTCTGTGTCGTCAATAGCAAGCAGGCGGATGTCGGCCATTTGCTTGATTTTAAAAGTGCTGTCATGTCGTTCGTCAGTACCCAAGAAGCAGAGTCTCGCAATTAACTAGACTTGCACTTCGCGAATCTGGTCATCCGTCATGTGTAGGCCCAGCTACTCAGCTCGGCTGCGCACGGCATTCCATCCAGTTCTTGAGACAAGTTAGTCGTCCTGCCGCAAAATATAATCGAAATTGATTTACATGCGTCAGATCCTCGACTTGCGCACTGCAATGTACGGCTGCGGCTTTCCACCAGACTGGCTCAATTACTTGGAAGATCTTGAGCAAATTTGCAAGCGGGACAGAGTTGGATGATGTCCATTTGATAGACTCGTAAAGACTCTTTCTGTCCTGCTGGATTCTGGGAAGGACGCCTTTATGGAATATATAATTCCAAGCTCCTATAGTCTGTTTTCTCGTCAGTGTGGGAAACATCGAAATCTGATGTTCAGTAGCGCTTCACAGACCTCGCATATAGGCTGTAGAAAAATGCCTCATTACTGTCCGTTTTAATAGAAGCTGAAAGTGCACCATCGAATTTACTAGCTACTATTATAGCCTTCCGACCAAAACTGAGAGCCTTTCTCGTATTAACCCCCCTCTCAACAAGGAAAAGGGGTGAAGGATTGGTTGTGCTTCCTAGAGTTTCAAAGAAGAGATCGCTGGTATTGCCAAAGCCTTGTCTCGAAGTTCCTGGTTTGAAACTCGGTATCTTGCCATTAATAATGTAATTATCGTAGAGGACATCTATATCGGTTATGTACGTCAAAGACAGCTTGTCATCAGGGAGAATGCCATTGAGGATAGCATTAAGCCAGTCTTTCACGAATTGTTGCTATAGCCAAAGCGTCATTAGTATCTGAATCACTGGAGTATTGTTAGATAAGGTAAGCCAGGTAAGCCCACCGAGAATTAGGGATTCGGAATATATCAACAATAACACTTGACAAGCGGGGACCAGATAAGAAGCACCTCGATGGGATGTTCCGTAGCAGATCTTGTGGATTTATCAGCTTTCGAGAACAACTTTTGATCGGTGGTCTGTATTTCAGTCCCGGCACAAGTTTGACCTTTAAGTCTGCGTTGCAAACTAGTATTAGCAGTCGATTAAAACATATTCAGGAGTCAACGCATCAATATAAGCGCCTATTCGACATCTCCACTTTCGATTCCCAATTAATACGCCCAGATTTGAGTAGACACGGACATCATTGATTGGTGATACAAAGGTGGAAATTCTGGATAGGCCTGAAGGAAATAATTGCTCGAGTCTGGGGCCGAGGGGAACTCCTTACAGTATTGCATTGTTAGTTGCTGGTGCCACGGAACTGGCCAACAGCGTCATGAAGACAATAGCTGAACAAAACGTTAACCCTGCCTTTGATCACAAATGCCACAGAGTTGCCAAAAAGTCAAAGTATGAAATTAGTTATTTAGTTATCTACGTTAAGAATAATTATGATGGTGAAATATGCAACTTCCCCATAGAAGCATGTTATCAGAAAGCTCTACGGGAGTTTAAGTCTTGTAGATGTTAAAATAAAGAAACATGTTTATACCTTTTTTTTTCTGTCTTTCCTTCTTTCTTTCTTTTTACGCTTCTTTGATTACTATCTACATAAACATCTACTCGAAAGTAACTAGAAGGATGGTTTATAATGATTATAAGGACATCTATGAACTTATCCACAGTTTAGAGTTATGGGAGCCTAATACGCCACATTCCTGGGGATTCTTCGTTTATCGCACGACGTATACCGACCAGGGTTTGTGGGAACGATACACAAGCTATCTCCGAAATGCAGTTCTGGCATCTGTCGAAGAACACGAGGAGAGCGAGAAGCTCAAGTCGACTTTCGAGCTCATCTTCAAGGAGGACCGGGAGGCACTGGAAGGACGTTCGCTAGAAGAAGTACGCGAAATATTCGGCCGCTGGGTCGCCGCTCTGCCTGGGAGCCGGGATGTTAAAGACCAGTCGCGGTATTAATACTGCAGTGAGTAGCATCCGGCATTACATATCAAGGGGGGCCCCATGCTTTCTAATTAGGAGGGGTAGTTATTTACTAATACCTCGAAATCCCACAGTATGCGTCAATGACGACGTGCTTAAAGGTTTCCAAGCAGCCACTAGAGGCGAGTTGGTTATCAGTAGGGGCAATAACCTCGATTACGTTAGGGACAAAATCATTGCTATTGTTATAGAATCGGTACGTTTGACGGTATAGAGGAAGACGACGAAGAGGCATTAAACTGGTGGCAGTACGTGCATGTTCTCTCGATTGGCAGGATTTATAATGATGGGATAACCAACACACATGACTGGTACGTTTTCTACGTACGGCCACCTGGGATATATTTCTGGTAGACATTAATCGATCTTAAGAGAATATAAAAGTTGGATGTATGTTAGAGAAGGTGGCTACCTAGTAAGGCAGATCAAGCTAAATTTGACAAAAAAAAAAGGCCTTTAAAGTATTTGTCACGATGTGAACCTTTAAAAGCAATAGTCACGACACTGTTGCGTGAAGACCTGGAACTAATGGCATAGCTAACGGTCTACTTATATACGATATGCTCCCTTTATCCCCTTATCACTCCTAGCATCGATTAGTGCGAGCCACTGCAGTCAAATATCGCGAGAGTCCTTGACAATGTCTATAGCGTGATGATTTTATATTGCCTAAAAGGCAATATGCTATTCTTCGCTAAGCTCTTGCACGAGTCCTCGAACGCCGCAGGTCATACCTGGTCTGGCTACTTCTCAATTTTCTCTGTCTACATTCCAGCCCCTTAGAAGCTCGCCGGTTGTCAAGCCAGGCTGAGTTCTTCCGGGCATTCTTCAACGCCCTCGAGAGCTCCAAGACAAGGCCGGCATTAAATGCCCCATCCTGGCGAATCTCGTATCCGGCCCGGCGTTCCTTGCCCTCTCTCATTTCGTAGAGTGTAGTGCCATGGTAATCCTTTGGGTGCCAGGCCGACACGGTGTTGCTCGCCGGCTGCATCATAATCCCGTACGAAGCCAGGTAGAAGTTACCTCCCTTGGTCGGGTCATCTGGCGCATGGCATGTACATGCGAGAACCCAATCATTTCCATTCGTCTCCCTGTGCGTGTGCCTTGCGTAGTTAATTGCCGCTATGCCTGATGGTGGCGGCAGCTCTAGTCCCTCGAACGTAACGTCTTTGCCTCCTACTCGAAACGTGAAACTCTCGTCTTCTCGGCCCATGTCCATCCTAGGGAAGTCATTGTCGAAGATCGTGTCGTTATAGTCCGCAATTATCTCCGGCGGCAAGCGGGATTTCATCATATTCCACGCGAGCCCTGCCATCCCCTGTGCTCTGTCGTTAAGCTGTTTCTCATTTATTTGCTTTGCCGCCGTGTTGAGGCGTAAAGAAGATGCCGCTAGTTGGATTTGAGGGTCGTGACGACTCCCACAGGTGTAGCCAAAGTGTACCAGCACTAGAAACCCAGAGTTAGTCATCATATCTTCTCCTTGAAGTTGTAACCTATAGTAAGTATATCCCGGGGAGAAAATGAGTCCAAAGGATGTTGGGTTAAATAATTATTTACTAGCTGAAGCCGGCTAGGAAGAAACCACAGTGTTGAAGGCTACTCACTTCCTGGGTCTTCACGTCGGTCATCACGACGATTCCTGATGATCTCCTTGCATAGCTCGACCATATTCTTTCGAAGCCTTTCATCCGGAATGAAATTTCTAATCACGACAAGGACAAGCTCTTTTGTGTCAGAGTCTCTAAATATAACGCTCTCATCCTGACGTATAATATACTGAAGGCGGGATTCGTCAAGGTTTAGAATCTCGCGACGCAACCCGCGATTATAGCGAGGGTCCTTTAGCGGCTTCCCGTGCCAGTACTCATCCCATTCGGCCTTGGCTTTCTCTGTACCTGCCACGTAGAAACCGTCTATGGGGTAGGGGACTGATAACCGTGGAAGATCTACAACCTTGATATCCTTTATAAAAGCATCCCTCTGAGCCGTAGTCCAGTCTAACCCCAACTTCTTACGGGCTTTGATATCAGGCCGGAAGCCTTTTCGGATCTTCATGCTGAGAAAATACAGTGATTTCGTCTATATAACTAAATGCAGGTGAATAGGCTAGTAGGAATCTGTAACTTGACGGTGTAGTAATATATTAAATTAAAATCAAATAGATTAAATTAAAATTATCCCCGACTGTCGAGTATTGCAACGTATGTAGGCCTTTGTAGTCTAAACGTAATAAAGACACTGACCAAGCATGGTCTACAAAGACTTTGAAAACCTACTACTAAGTTAAGAAACAAAGCTATCAACTATTCGATACGAACTCGGAACCTAGGGCACAAAGGGATACCGCCATTGTACTTAGTCTTGTAAATTTATGAGAGTTTATATTCCTATTTCTTTCTCCTTCTCCTTTTTAAAGGCCGACAAACAGGTAGCTGGAGGAGGTTAGTAGATGTGGGCTACCTCAACGCGTATCAATGCCACTAAATTAGCAACTTGGTTTTTATATTTGTTTTACTAATAGCTATAGGACGAACTATATTACCTTAGATATACTCTGGCCCATGCTACTGGTTCAAGGTAGGTGTTGGCCATGCAGGGTTAGACGCCCCAGTCGTATAGGTGACAACTCGTTGTTAGGATCATTCGCTTGACCGAAGCCTCGGATATAGGGAGAGCTAGAAATGTATATGCGTGGATGGTTCCCTGTGGGTATATCTATACGGAATGTATGCCCAGACTTAAAAATGTGAACTATAAGAGATTCATATGTCTCCATAGGAGATTTAACGGCTCAAATAAGAGCACATCACAGCAGTATATTTCCCTATTGATCGTCTCTGACTTATAATGCCTTATCTTCCATTTTAAAAACTCCAGAAAAAACCACTAAGATCCCAGAACATATACTCTTTCTGCCCTGGATGATGCCGCTCTTACTACGTTCGCAACCTTTCGGTTCCACATTCAGAATAGCTACCGCCCTGCCCACACCTTCAGCAGCATAAATCAACCCCGAAATCAGATACACCCATTAATTGAGGTTGTTTATCCGGTGTTGACTCTATTTTAACTCATCCCCTTAGCCCCTCAGCCTGATGCACTTGGCGCCACGATCACATGTCCTCAGCCGTTTGATCTGGTCATCGACACGCTTCAGCATATCGTATGCCTTGCCTTCAAGTTAGTCACGCTTGATGAAATAGCGGACATTCCCATCCTCCATAAAGGCTTCACTAGGTACAACCCTCTTAGGTGGAACGAAGTTGTCCCTGTCTCGCGCGTTGATGACAACAAAGATCGCGGCGCACCTGATGTCCTTTTGCTACGAGAGAGACAGCTAGTGCCCGTTTATTGTCGCGCAGCCAGGCCGCCGTAAGCCTCTTCTCGGTAAAGCTTAAGCCGGTCGGTCGACTTGCTGCCGCCGGTTTCCTCAAATGTAGCCGTCTTATACTCTTCCCCACCGTCACTGCAGCACATTCCCACGTCAATATTGTTGCACGTATTGCCTACGGTGACCAGGCAGCTTCTGCGCTCGTAGAGTTTAATGTTATAAGCCGCCGTGGTGACACCAGAGAAAAGCGCAGCGCAGAGAAATGTGTATATCTAGTGCGGTGAGGATGTGGTGTTGGCATATGACTACCTGTGAAGGCTTTTCTGCTTGACTTGTCGAGGTCGAGTTCAAAGATATTGAAGGAGATGCGGTTCCTAAACTTGTAGACGACATGGCTTTGGTCTGTTCCTTTTCCATTTCTGGAGCTTCGACTTCTTAAAAATAGGCGAGGAATACTATATGCCACGAAAATCACCCTATAGGGTCATGTAAAGATCCAGTTGTTACATGAAGGACTAGAGTTAGAGATACACAAATAGGTGGTTGTTTCACCCTCCCCCCCTTTTTTTTCTTGTTTGTTTCCCAATTATCCATGTAATTCATGTTTTCACTACCACAGCCATGACGACAATGGCTGCGAAGTTCTTGACACTATACAGTCCAGTATCCATATTAATGATAGCTTCCACACGGAGAAGAACCCTGGCAAAAGCAGCCCGAGGCGCATAGTATAAGGCCTAGAGGCCAAGGAACGAACATCATCCTTGAGGTGTAAACAGGTAATAAGTCCCTGAAGACAGGGAAACCCTGTAAAAAAGATGTCCCTATCAATAACAGACGAACATCATATGTAAAGAGTGGTCTCTAGTACTCTTCAGCAGAACCATTACAATGCCAGCAAAGGTATATAGCAAAAATAATAAGTAGTATAGTATTTTCAAGGGAACTGGGCCCTTTATTCAGTTTAAACTTGGCAATCTTGCCAGCTAATTACACCTCAATGAATCAGCTCTATGTTACCCAAGGCATTAAAATCTAGGTAGGTAACTTTATAACTTTAAAAATTATCATTTTAAATACCTAAATTTGAAATATAAACTTATAATAATCAAGCCTGTTACATATAAACATGATTGTCATTATTATACAACTAGATTAATATAGCAAGTCTTTTGCTTATAACAACCTTGCACTGGCTGTTTTAACTCAGCTCTGCTTATCCCCCAAATACGAAGAGGGCGGGGGGAACGAGGGTAAATTGCATGAAAAGAAAAAGGAGAGAGAAAGAAGACGTTGAAAGCAACGCAACTAACGTCAAGTGGTGCCTGTTATAGCTTCTAGGGGTATCTCGTAAAATCGTTTTCTGGTGCATCCTCGTGTCTTCTACGCAAGGGAAGAAGAAACTAGAGGTTGTGTCGTGAGACACCGGATTGAACAAACATCATTGCGCCGACATTCTAAGCAGGGTAGAGTCCATAGGGACCAGGCCGATAGGAGATGGTAAAGGTAGATCTCAAACTTCTGTTGTTCGTTATACCGATTCTGTTCAATGTTTTGTTTTCGGTTTTGTGGAAAGTGAAAAAAAAAAAAAATTTGTGTCCTGCTCTTTCTCATACATACATCTGCGCTATCTTCATCGTGTTCATTGTATCATAAATTTGAACGAGGCGACATTAATACCCCGAGCTATCCATTGGGTTATTGAAAGTAGGTGGGTCCATGGCCATAAATTCGAGTAGATCGACGCCTCCAACATTGACTCCCTGGTCTGTCATGGTCACATTGGAGTTCTCTGCCATGTTTTGGAATAGACCGGGCCCCGGGGGAAGATACCACATCTGATCATCGGAGGCCCAGTCGGCATTGGGATCAAATATGTTGTCGCTAAGACCGGATGTGTCGACAACGGTGCCACTCGGGCCCGGGGTGGTTGGACCAAAGGCTGGATGCGGGCCGGCTGGATAATGGAAACTGCCGGCCGACAGGTCAAACGGTGTTGCTGAGATATTGCCAGAAGGTGTGGAAGATCGTTCTACACGACGACCGTCAGTCTCTCTGTTTCTTTGAGCCGGGGTGTTGACACCAAAAAACTGTGGACACGTACCAGGTACTGGAAGCCCATCTCGGAACTTGGTTGCGTGGTTCGAGTACCCGCTCTCCATGGCAGTTGCTTGAACATCACTATTTGTGCCCACGGTCTTGGCTGCGTCACCGTTTGCACGCGGACTCTTGTTCTCAATAGAGGTCGTGGTAGGTGCGTACTTAAACCGATCCCGAAGCCGGGTTGTTAGTGATTCTAGCAAGTCACCAAATCTGGTGCCGAGGTGGATATCGTCTACAACACACGATCGTAATGCATGAACAGTACGATCCAGTAGGGTTATGCTTATTTCGACATCCGCCTTGGGCGCCCCAAGGGCGAACGTTTTGAGTAGAAACATGGCACCGCTGATGATTCGGAAGTAGGTCCGCACAGGAGCGTGTTTGAGATAGCCGTCTTTCAGCAGGCCATCTACAACAGTTTTTAGAAGATTCCTGCAGCCTTGCACAACTTCCTTGACATACTCCTGATCTTCAACGCTGAATCCACCAAGGTGCGTGAGTGGCAGGTTGCCCAAGTAATTTTGGGTCTGGGGCGATAGTTCGACGTTCCCACTGGTGAAGTTGCCGTTGTGCGCCGTATCAGTACTCGATGCTCCTCCGGCATTGGCCGTGCATCTTTCGACCACAGCCTGTAGTGCTAGGGAATTGACGTATATTCGCACGTATTCGTATTCTATCGTTAGGATGTGGCGGATAAACTCAGGTAGACGGAAACGTTCGAATTCCGTCCACCACTCCTTTAGAATTGGCTGAAAATCCTTGAGCATCTTGGTATAACTGCCGCTCTGGATGATCTCCGTGGTGTGCTTCCGAGATCGAAAAAGCCTCTCGTTGCCGAGATGCATAGCATTGCTGACGCCTACCCAACATTGAATTATCTGGTCGTCTAGCTCAATGTCGGGGATGTAGCTGAAGGCGGTGGACAAGACGGACTGATTCGTCCCTGGGGTATTTCCTTCATGAGAAATCGGACGCCTACGCGAGAAGACCGGATCTGTCTTTCTCAGACTCTCGGGGACCATGTTCGTCCACCCTAGACGGCCAGCCAGCTGCGTGAGATATATCAACAACAGGCGCTTAATGCGCATAGCACGGAGGCGGTACGCCTCGTCCTCGTATTCCGGCCTCGTTATAGCATTGGCTGCCAATAGTTCGTCAATGTCGTCAAAAACGCCGAGCTCGTAGGCAAGCCCTAGAGCATTGCTCAACAACATCCAGCACATGCGATCGCTTCTCCACGCAGGTTCAAGCCAGCTCTCAATCCGTCGGCCCCCAACGCCGCCGCCCGGGCGGAGCGTACCGTCGTCGTCATCAAGGTCGGTATCGCGCAGGTCACGGGACGGGAGCATCAACTCATCGATAGCCTCGTCTGGCGGGAAGTGAAGCGCACGGGGATGCCACTCGGTCAGAATCATCAGCGATTCAATGGTTCCTAGCGTACGGAGACTTCCCTTGCGTAGGCCTCTCCAGGGCGCAGTGCTGGACGTCTGCGACTCATCGGCGCCGGATCCACAAAACCCGCCGCCGAAGGCCTCCTGGCCCCAGAGACATCTTTCGATCATTCTGCGAAGGTATCTCCATAGCTCTTCGTGGATGGCGTGGGACCGGCAGTGGCCCCCTGTAGTGCGGATGTTGTAGTATCTCGACGCGATGGTTAGCAGAGTGACGGCGAGGATGGGCTCCTCGGTCAGGAGGGTGGTATGCGAAGACGGACTACGGAAAGTTGGTGGCGAGATGGGTGTCATCGGAGATAAGTATTCATAGTAGCTTTTGGCAAGGGCATGTTAACGAGGGGCACACGGGAATTCAAGGCAGCGGAGTGACTTACTAAACGATATACTTGACGGCTTCTTCCCTGGTAAACCAGCCAGCCCTAACGAACCTGAACCTCGACCAGGCCTTGAGCGCTTCTTGATAGCCACTCTCGTTCTCGACGTTGATACGCCTCTCCACCTCGGCATGATCGTCACTACTGGCTGAAGGCAACAGGCGCGGGTCAATGGGGTCTGCAGACTTGGAACTGACACGGAGGGGCGGACGGCCGTTGAAGGCCGCACTTTGGTCCCGGGGGGTTTTGCGTCCGGCCACAGATACGGGAGACTGCTGGACGGCAGGATTGACGCTCTCGTGGCGTTTGTGCGCATCATGCGGGCTAGTTGGGTCATTAGCGGTTCGGTCCTGAAGCGCAAAACGGACGGACCTGTCGGTAGCAGCCTTGTACAGCAGATCGAGGGCATCATGAGGACCGTAGACCTCGGTCCTCATGACGTTCTGGGCCTCGAGATTCTCCAGACGGGCATTGGAGTCCTCGCCGACGTCGCTGTGGCCAGCGCCCCTGCTGCCCCTCCTCGTCTCGTCGTGGTCGGAATCGGGCCGCCGCAAGGGCTGATTCCGGCCGGCGGAGCCTCCGGGAGTCAGCGGGACGCTATTATAGGAGCGGTCGATGGTTGCCGGGGGGGTGTCGTCAAGATAATGTCGTTTGCGGCCGTTGCGGATGATATATTCATCCTCGTTGTCCTCGGCGTCGTCTTCATTCTTGCGCTTACGGCGGGTGGCGCTGAAGAAACACTCCTTGCTCTCGCGTCGGCAGCGCATGCAAGGGGGCTCGTGAGGGTTGTCGACGCTACCCAGGTCACAACGGACCTTTCTCCTCCGACAGGGTATGCATGCCTGGTATACTCGTTTGTGCTGGGCGGGCTGGGGGGCGGTTGGCGGGGCAGGCTGCTGGGGGTTCGGTTGAGAAGCAGAGGGAGGAGCCGGAGTAGAGGATGCGGGCGTGGCGTATTGAGACATGCTTGTCTCCCTTCTCCGGCCTCTTCTGCTCTCGGGCGGTGATGAGGTCGGGCGGGCTCGCACCTCGCAGCACCTCGCAGCACCAGTTGCTGCTCGCTCGGCTTAAGACGGGTTTTGAGGGTGTTGTGTGTATGTACGAGTGTGCAGGTGTGTCAGGGTATTGGCCGTAGTATAGATGACGAAGTGGGACGAAGGCGAGAATCGGGGATGGCGGATGGCTGGGAACTCCCGTTGGCAAGTTATGTTGTTCTGGGTCAAGCTTCTCCAAAGAAGCTTGATCCCCGGGGCTTCTCTGTTGACTCTGCGGGGTTTGATGGAGATCCTGGCCCGAGATCTCAACGAGACGAACTTCCTCACTAACGCTAAGTAATGTATTATTATTACCTAAGTTATCCATAATTGAACCTCCACAAACTAAGGTAACATAACATGTACAGTGCTGGGCTGGCTCTCTAACATTCTTCCAACCCCATATTCACCTACAACCTCCATTACATAGAATTAATACCTAAAGCAAGGTCTACATATATTTATCTAACTAACTTGACCTAGTTTTAAATATTCTTTATATTTAAACTTATTATTTATTTAATGTTTAATTTAAAAAAATTATTATATATATTAAATAATTAAATAATTTATAATTTATTTTTAAAATTTTAAAATTATAATTAATATATAAGTTATATATTTAAATTATATTTTAAATTATTATTTATAATTATAATAATAATATATATATATTATATATATTTAATAAGGTGTATTAACTTATATATAAAAACATTATAATGTTTTAAACCTCCTTTTCCCCTCTTATATAAGTACTTAATACCAACGTACATACCTAAGCTAATAAATAAGATGTATGCAGAAAGAGACATAGAATCATACCGATCGATCTACATAATCCAAGTCAGGTTGCATACGTGTCACTACCAGAACGTGATTCCGGCAATTTACCATGAAACCAATACTCTCTTGTTCTCATCTGCAGTCATTTGTCATTGACAGACTATCTGTGCAGGGTATCTACGTAGGAAAACGCAACCGTTGCCTCATTCCTGCCAATCAATGCCAGACTCTCTCGTGTTCCCCTAGAAACGCCAGTGCAATGCAGTAATGCAAGATCCCTCCAAAGGTCCCTCACCCAAGTCCGGTGTCTACGCCAACGACAGAAAAGTCTCCAAATTACGAGATCATCTTCAGGTCCACCTTGACGTGAATCGTTAGCATTAGTCGTTCCTTACTACACCCTTGGCACTTACCAGAAAGTCCCAGACCATCTTGAGCAGGGCGTCCGACAATGTGCACAGGTCGACCGTGAACTCGCCTTTATCCAGATCATTCTTAATGAAGGTATCCTCCGACTTGTTGTCGTGGATCATCTGAATGATGTGGAGGAGGTCATCCTCGCCCAACTTGCCCATGCCGTCGGCCATCTTCTCGTAGTCGTACGGTGCCTTTCTCTTCTTGCCGTCGTTGGCCTTGCGCGCCTTGCTAGCCTTCGCATCATCGTCGTTACCAACGGGTCCCGTCTCGCGTAGGAGGTTGATGAGGTTCTGCGATGGATTCTTGATCGTGACAGTCTGCTTGGCCTCATACTTAGGCGATTGGAAGTTTAGGTCGTGGTAGATGGTGTGCTTCGCCTTCTCCGTCGTGTAGAGATCAATGGACATCTCAAACTCGCCCCAGCCCTCGTTGGTGCAGGTGAAGGGAGGCTCCGTGAAAGCTGCAATTCCGATGCGTCAGCGTCAAACATTAGCTAGGTGGCATCATCCGTCACAATGGCACTTACTCTGCTGCGGGTTCTCGAAAGAGGGATGGAGATTGTAGACAGCCTTGGTAAAGCAGTTGGCAGGATGTTCGTTACCGTCCTCATCGAGTAGGTAAATCTTGACGCTCCACTCCTTCATGGGGAACTCGGGCATCGGAGACTCCTTCGGACTGAGCCACGCAGAAAATCAGTAACTACAGATGACAGGGCAGAGAAGGAAGACAAAATGCGTCCAGGACTGGGGCCTGATTAGGTGAGCTTGTGATGACTTACATGGTATGCTGCTCGGTAACGAGCTTGACCTTGCGCTACAATATCACCGTCGCGTCAGTATCTGTTGAGGCGCGCCAAATGTCATGATGTTGCCTGTTTGACGTGGATGGATCTGTGGGAAAATCGGGGCAAGAGGCAAGTGCAGGAATAATATACAGATTTGACCACAAGCCTTCGGAGTCACTTACCTCAATCTGCATCTTGCTGGATTTGGCAGTCTTAGCAACAGTAGAAGAAGAAGCACCAGATGTGTTGTTCTTGGTGTCTGTGGGCTCAGCAGGGTCGAAGCGCTCAGGCATGTGCTTCTGGCGAGTTGAGCGACGGAGCTGTTGCTCAACAACACCGGGCCCAGCGCTTTGACCAAGCGGAGCGCCCTTGATCTTAGACAGAAACATCTTTCGGACCTATAGTTCTGCCGTGGGTGTCAGTGTGGCGCGTTGTGGCGTTGTAGATGGCGGTGTGTGGAAAAAGGTGGAAAGGTGGCGGTGCAGCTGTGCAGCTGCGGTGAATATTTATTCCTGTGTGGCGGAGAACACACAGCGGGGCACTGTGTTGCTGAAAGGGGCTGTGCATTGCAAGTAATATGATCACGTGCCTTGCACTAATCTAGATGGGCCAAGACAGAGACAGCTGGCAGACCTATGGTACAGCTGTCAGCATCTTGACTACAAACAAGCTACTAATACAAGGTTAGGTATGCACCTGGTAGGTATGCACCTGGTACATCCATTGTATGTAGGTATATCAGGTATCGACTACAAGGTACCTACCCTAGGTATCTACTAATGTACTTAGGCCGGGTAGGTACGGCCTACCTGGTATGTACATATGTACCCTATTACATGTAGGTACCTAGGTAGTGATTAGATACTGTTATTTTGCTTTTTTAAACTGAAGCCTTTAATGGTGGATGCATCGTCCTTGTTAAAGCTTGGCCTCTCATGAGAAATGGGTATGTCCCGGTTCAAGCAGTCTTCTTGTTACCCTACATATCTGAAATAGATATCTGTGCGTGTGAGGCTTCTCGTACCAACACTGGAGAACGGCAAAACTTTCTATATTTCTACTAGGAAGGAAATCAGACTTCGGAATGATTATTATTCGAGAAACTGTAATCTTTCGAATGGTCTAAACCGGAATTTATGTTGAACGCGAGGGCAACTACGTAGCTAGCTAGGTTGGTTATCTAAAGCCATTCGGATCATCAGTGATTATTATAAGAAGCAGCTGAATCTTGGGTTGGCGCGGGATATGGATAAAGTGTGATCCAGGTATTATTCTATAACCTGAACGGGCTTTTGAGGCGAGCTTGATACAGTGTCACAGTGTAAGATCATGCACTATGGAAAGGGCTCTAGGTAATGAATCTGGTCCCCCGAGACAGGAAAAGGGTTGGTAGTCTCGTGGTGTTTATCTTTATTATGTAATGTGATGGTATCTAGACTCGCTACGCGCGCCATGTTATGACTGAACTTATATATGTCGTGGTTCTGGTCCTGGAGGTCCTTGCTTATTTCCTACAGCATATGTTCGAATTTACCGTCATTCAAGTAGGATTAGGCACGGAATACTGGTCGGGTAGCCTGTTAAAAAATGAGAAGAGGAAAGAGGGAGGAACCTTTGTTATGATCCCTGAAGTCTCTGTTGTGAGGTGACCAGATTGTCGCAAACATCGGATAGTTTGAGCTGCTTGACCATGATATTCGCTGCCCGCAAGGACTTTTCAGCTAAGCGCTGTTTTGTAGCCGTCTCTTCCGGATAACTGTTGTGAGAGTCTGAAAGCTGTACGGAGCTCTGTAGTTTCGTCCCATCAGACAACAGAATGGATGACTCGCTAGAGTTTGCGTAAATCCTAAGTGGACGGCTCCTGGTAGATATTTACATGGATTGTAAGTAAAAGAAAGCGACCAAGTTTTTCTTCCCGACAAGGCGGAGGACGAATCGACGTTTCCGACGAGTTATGGTCGGTCTACCCGGGTTTTAGTAGTCAAACTCACTCATTATAAGTGGGAGGGAAAAATTTGCGTCAAATACATAACCACTAATAAAGAAGCTCTGCGCGCAAGCTATGCAACCGTATCGCTATTCCAAAAACTCCCTGGTACGAATAAAGCCATAGGTCAAGACTCCTTCCCCTTTCCTTTTAGAACCAAGCATAATTTGCGCATCGTGACTTTTATACACCGAATAGGGAAGCCCTTTGCCTCCATCATATGATACCCCCTGGTGGATCGTAGCTGGCACCTCTTGTATTGCCGGAATTCAACCCGGCACTGCCCGGTGCCTCTGCGTCTACCTGGGCTGTGTTGGTCTTACGCAACATGAACATAGGCTTCTTCCCTTCCTTGTCTAACTGTTTGAAGAGGATAAGGGGCTTCTCATCAAGCCCTAAACATCGCTCTTGGTCGCCGTAGACGATATAAAGCGCATATTGATCCCATGGTGCATTGATTTGGTACTTCTTGAGAGCAGCGGGGAGAACCTTGTAGCAGGGGTCATCCATACTGACCCTAAACGACTTGAAAATCTCCACCGAAGCCGAACTAGAGCCTGGAGTCTCTGGCACGGGGGTCTGTATCCGGCGAGGAGCTACAGGCTGCTTGGCGTTATAGCCGTGGTCGTTCTCGGAGAAGGTAGTACGACCAGATGGAGTTGTTTGGTCACGGTAAGATCGAGACCCAAGGGTACCAGAGCCTAAGGTTGGAGGCGATGTGGGCGAGGGTATATTTGGAGAATAGCCAGGCGATGTTGCTTGACCGGAGCCGTTCATAGCGGCCAGGTGCTGTGACGAGAGAACAGCCCTCTCGGCGGCATTGGCAGGATCCAACGTTTGTTCTACAGAAGGCCGCTCGTGAGTAGTCTGTAGATGAGACGGAGAAGTACTCTTAGTATTCGTACCGAGCACGATCCTTTTCGTGGAATACTGGCGTTTTAACCCGCCAGATGATTGCGTCGAGGACGAGGTGGGAGCGGGAGGGGAAATCGTCGATGCATCGTAGCTATAACCCTGATTGTTGGAGACATTGGGCAGTGGCTGCTGGGCGTTCTTAGCAAGGCGCAGGGCTGGCAACATGTCCTCGCGTAGTCGTCTGAAGTCATCAGTAAGGCGCCGCAAGTCCTGTTCCACCAAATTCATTCTTTCATCTCGTAACCTCAACTGCTCGACAAGATGTTTGATGTCCTTCAGGGTGGCCGTAGCATACTGGGCCTCAGCGTCGGCAGCTATGTGTTTTTCGCGTGTTAGTTAGAAGCCCGATAGGGGAAAATTGGGGGAAGGGGTGAGAGCCGGCAAGACGTACATAGGGGGATGTAATGGTCGCTCTCGATAGGTATGTCCTGAGCCTTCTTGACGTCGTAAACGCTCTTGAGAATGGTCAAACGATGGCCGACACTCGTGACGCCCATGGACTTGAGATCGTCATGCAGAAGGGCAACTAGAGCCTCTCCAACGATCTCATTTTCTGGCGGCCTGGGTTAGAAGAGGTCAAGTAAGGATAGCGATTGTGTGACTGCAAAACGCACCGATGAAGCGATCCGAGTATTGTTGCAAACCTATGGTAGCGATGAAATCGGCGCATTCTTCCGCGGTCCATTCGGATATTATGGTCTCGGGGAGCCTGTCGGCACTACTACGATGTCCATAGGTCGTGGGCGTATGCTCGGTAGACGACCGACCTTCCGAGTCGGTTGGGGAGATCTCGGAGTCGGTCGCAAGCAGAGGCGAACTCGTGTGGAGGCTTCTTTCGTACTCATCGTCGGCATCCGATTCGGCGT
Organism: Biscogniauxia marginata; assembly: GCA_022695795.1. NCBI lineage: Eukaryota > Fungi > Ascomycota > Sordariomycetes > Xylariales > Xylariaceae > Biscogniauxia > Biscogniauxia marginata. The sequence goes on from MU404066.1 coordinate 519,089, forward strand.
AGGCAGTGCCCGAGTCGAAATTCATAGTGGCTGTTTGTTGGATTGTTCCCAGTCTGTCGTCGGCCCTTTTTGTTTCTTTTTCTTTAAAAACCCTCTCCTCCCCCTTCTCGATCTCGATGAGCTGGCCTCCTGGGGAAGAACAGAGGCGGTTACACAGGGGGAGAGGACGCTTTGTCGAAGAAGTTGTCCCAGCCGACGGTGAGATAAAATGTAGAGCTGATGTTGCGGGATGGAAGTTGAGGTGTCGGGAAGGGTGGCGGAGGTGGAGGAGCGTCAATGTTGTTAGAGACAGGCTGTCGTGGACGGCAGGATGGATGGTGCATTTGGGAGGTACGCAGGCTGGCAGGCTTATGCTTAGCCTGACATGCACGAACCCCCCACCCATCCGTACCCCAATAGGGTACTATCCGCATGGTAGACCTAGCAATTTCGGTATCAGTACTTGTTCCGTAGCCTCAGAATGCCAGCTACGATATGTACTGCTACATTTATAGCCGCTTCCATCTAAATTAGTGGGGCTGGGCACACCCAAGGTACCCGCCTACATACATATGTACATGTACTCTTCAATTCTGTTACTTCAATTTTGTACTTACATTACCTCTATCTACCTAAGTTATCCTTGCGCACAATGTTTATATGGCCGGTGAAAATTCATCAATGGAATCTTATATGTACGCCTCCAATACCTTCCTTGTATTTTCTGCTGCCTTGTCCTCCTAACAACGAGAAGTTCTGGCTGGACGCGCCGGTATTTAGGTATAGGTGGGTACCTGCTATTCAGGAGTTTGACTATCTGCTACAACAACAACATGGAGATTCGACAATGTCGGGCCCCTTAGACCCTTTGATACGATGGGATTTGATATTCAAGCGCCGAGAAACATGTATACGAGAATAGCCGCCATTTCATCAGGAAATATAAGCCTACCGTTACATTCACTATCTGTAACGAATTCTCGGCACCGCAAGAGTTCAATTCTGGACTTGTTCTCCATTCATAACATCTATTATCCGGCCCTGGCAGGCCTCGCCACTTGTCGTTGAGAGTAACCCTCACCTAATCCTCTTAATTCCCTGTTTCGGAGGCTCCTCACCTTCCTACCAGTCACTAGTAAGTATCTAGTTTCTCGAGACCAAGGCCGAATCACCATCTAAAGAATTCAGGACTGATTCCATAATTCAGATTGATATCAAGAGTCTATATGTCTTCGAGTATTAAGCCTCCACCCACCTGTCGCAAACATCAAGTCAGCATGAACAAGTCGCACCGATGCTTCTCTTCACGTACGACAAGGCCATGTATCGCATGGATAGGGTAATCTACCACCTAGGGTGAGAATACAGCAGTAAGTACAATGTCAGGGTATCTCTGGCTTGTGATGCATTTGGCAGACAAAAAAAAAGTGACTGTTTTTGCGCCTCGCTCACCCCATTTGGCGTGTCGCTCCGTCTGAAGTGAAGTAAGTAATCTGAAGCGAGCGCAAGGCGGACCCCCCCAACTCCCATCTGTCCTCAACCAGTCACGTACCACATTATCATCGTCTGTTACCACAACTCCAAGGTGTCCTAGTTTGTTAGGAACATTCCCATAAACCATGCTAAAACGCCACTGATATTAAAAAATTTCACCTAGTCCCTGCTACTGACGGAGAAATAGGTACCTTTACCGAAGCCTTACTTTAGCATCGGCTGCGCCATGAGCAATGACGTCCTCGAGAGACCAGCGTGGTGCTTCGGTGACACCCTCAAGTCCATTGGCTCTGCGCCAGGCACTTTCGTTCTCTGGTGATACGCCATCAGGAAGAGGCTTGAGACCGCCTGCAATACCCGTGGAGAACTTCAACTGAAGAATGTCACCCACTTCATCGCAAGCTGCCAATAGCCGGTCTAGGTCATCCTTGTTGTGAGCGGCTGACACACAGAAGCGAGCACGAGAACTGATAAGCGGCGTGGCTGGATAGCCGACCACTACCACGGAGATCTTGCGCTTGAGCATTTCGTGGCTGAAAGCAGATATCTTGGCTGGGTTGTACAGAGTAACAGGAATGATGGGCGAGTCGTCGTGACCATATACGATCAAGCCAAGGCGCTTTAGACCGAGACGGAGATAGCGTGAATTAAAGGCAATGCGCTGCAGGCGTTCCTCACCCTCGCCGGGGACCATTTCTCCGGTGATAATCTTCAGCGAAGCTAGGATTTGCATCAAGACAGCAGGCGTAGGAGATTCACCTAGCATGGTTGCCGCATTGGTGCTTCTCAACTTGTCTATGATGTGCTTCTCGGCGGCCACGTAGCCCCCGTTTGCACCGAATGACTTTGTCAATGTACCCATCAAAATGTCGACCCTGCTCGGATCAATTCCGAAATAATCGCAAACACCGCGGCCATTAGGTCCGAGAGCCCCAACGCTGTGGGCCTCGTCAACGAAGAGTGAGAATTTGTACGTGTCCTTGAGGTTTAATATGCCTGGCAAATCGCACATCGTGCCTTCCATGGAATACAGGCCCTCAACAGCAACCAGAATCTTCTTCCAAGGACGATGGGTTCGTGGCTGGCCCTGGGCAATGGCCTCTCTCAGACGTTTCTCTAGGTCCGTCATGTCGTTGTGCCTGAAAGATCGGATGACAGCGCCCGAGAGACGCGCTCCGAGCCGGATCGAGGCATGGTTCAGCTCGTCAGACAGTATCAAACACCCCTTAGACACAAGGGCAGGGAAAGAACTAGCGTTCGTGACAAATCCCATCGAAAAAACCATGGCGGAGGGCTTGCCGACAAACGCGGCGATCTCCTTCTCAACCTCGTATACAAGATCAGAAGTGCCTGCATCAGCGCGAGAACTACAGAAGCTGAGACCGAATCGGCGGACACACTCCTCGACGGCATTAGCGCAAGGGCCCTCAGATTGGGCAAAGCCTAGGTAGTTGTAAGAGCTCATGTTCAAGGTCTCGGTGGTGGTGCCCAGGTAGTTGTAGGACTCGTTGAAATTATCCGAGACACGATCCAAGAGGTTGATGAAGCGACCAGGTACGCCTGTGCTGGTTCTCGCAAAGACATCGTCAATACGCAGCTTTAATCGCCTGGTGTAGAAGCTATCAAAGTCGTCATTCAATGGCGCGTAGCCGTTAACTGCCCTAAGTGTCCTGTACAAGGGCTTCTTGCTGAATCTTTTGCCGAAGAAGTCTCGGATGTGACCAAGGGCGAGGAGTAGAAGGTAGCTAATATAGGTGGTGAGGACATAATAGTAAGGCGGCTCGTCGATGATGGGGGCCTGGAGTGGTTCCCCATGATGCTTGCTCACGTATCGATGGGTCGGGTGAAGGAGAGGACCGAATTGGGCCTCGAAGCGTTTCTGGCGGGACGTCTCGGTGGACGAAGGAGGATGGAAAAGTGTCTTGGGTGGCTCATCGACATTGGGTTCAGTAGCAGTAGCAGTGGACAGTGAAATGCTGGGCAAGGACAAGCTGGCAGCAGTAATAGACGGGGCCGAGTTGTTCTGCATGGCCATTAAGGCATGCTGAGACGAGAGCTGGTCCTTGGCCTTCGGTGAAGAGGAGAAGAACTGGCTGAGGCGATTTCCTCTCGATTGGGAGGGCCGCCTCTCGCCAGACCTCTCAGGCTGAGACATGGTGTTGGAACCAGTAAAGGGGATTTGTATCTTTCGTGGCATCTCTATGGCTATCGTGTCGGATTCGTGACTGATTAAGTGATCAAAGACCTAGGTAGATACGAGTATGGATTAAGACTAGTAGGTTTTGGAGGCCGGAAGCGCAGGTCTGTATCAATTTTATCGAAGGTCTGCAGAGTAGAATTGAAAGCAGTTAGAAAGATATGCCGACTGGAGGGGGGCTCAGGTTCGGATCAATGGGAAAGCTGATGCGATAAGACGGCGTGAACTCTTAATGGCCATGCCAATTGTTCGAGCTAGTCGAAGTAGCCGACGCGGAACAGAGCAAGCAAGTCAAGCTTGTGGCGGCGAAGGAGCGAATTGACGCAGGCGTGCATACAAAGAGATGGAGGATGGTAGGGAAAAGCAAGGAGCGTAACTAACAATAGCTTGTTTCCTCCTAGGATGTTTCTCAATGCCTGTTGGTGTTTGCTTGCCCGGCGTCTTGTTTTAAGAGTGACACGGTCGCAATCGTCCTTTAAGAAGAAAAATGAAACGAAACGAAAAGGGGGCCGCGCGCAATGAAGTTGAATAAAAGGAGTGGCAGGGCAGAGACCCCGTTTGTCCGGTGATAAGGATTGAATTAAAGACGACAACGTACTCTCACACGCACGCTCACGCTCACGCGCACACCCTCCCTCTTCGGAAAGCAATCGAGGGAAGAGAGTTGAGGTTGTCAGGACTTACAGGAGGAGGGGCGGGAGAGCGAGCGAGCGGACATGAGAGTGTGTAAAAGGCGAGGGAGAATTAGGAATCGAGTCGATAAAAAAAAAACACCCCATTATACAGATGGGGGGATAAGAGGCAGGTTATGTAAAAGGCGAGGCTAGTTGATTCAGAGTGGGTCACCGATGTGCACTAATTGGACAGATTGACTGGTCGCACAGTACAGGATGAGCTAGGTACCTTGTACATGAGCTTGTAATTAAATTGACTACGAGGTAGGAGCAAAATCTGCTCATGGGGCCGCCCATGTAACTGATGTAAATGGCCATTCCGACTGATCCGTGCTCCATCAAAACTGCGGTCTGCATGCATGCATAGGTACCTAGGTACGTACGAGTATTTCTCTTTATTCATTCCCGGCTCCCCTTGTCACCCTGTCAAATTACACAGTACCTGGGCTCCTGCCTATTATTAAGGATCGCGCTGAAGCACTCGTAACCCTTTTGTCATTTTACTAATAAAACATCCATGGCTTGATTTCTCGCCTGATGTCTTTGCCTCACTAGGTAATCTATATACTATGAAGAGATTTGGATAAATTTGCGGCGTGTAATTGCATCTTATATTCACGTATAATGCAGGCACCCAGTGGGTAATGGAGAATAATAACAGCTTAGGTAAGATATCGGTGTAGGTACTCTTATCCATATTATCCATATATGTACCTACACACTGATAAATACATGTACCTCCATGTGTATGAAAGTACATACATGCATGTTCGCGATTGATGCACTCGAAGCCATACTAACTAACTCCTTGGACGGCAGAGGACTTTACTCCATCGGTAATCCTTAACCATATCAGGTAGGCAAGTACGTATGTGAGGTATGTTTACCTTCTATCATCTTGATGTTTGTGGCTTGATAATCCGACTCCGTTCGGAACCTAGCCCGGATCTCGAGGTCATTACTCCATTACTCCATAGCACCCTCGGCCTTTATCGGGACAAGCCACTTCGGGGGTCGTGAGGGAGTCCTACTCCCATTTTCCACAACAAACCTTAGGTTCCATATCCCCATCCCGGTCAGAGCCTTGCCGTAGAAAAGCAAATTCTCTGCTCCAGTAACTTCCTCTATTGTTCCTATAAGCACGGAGAAAACCCGTGTCCCCTAACTTTTTTTAATACCTGAGTCGCCAATTTCCAGAATGACTGTCAACCCTGATAACCCCAACCCCGGACCTGTCGAGTTGTGGCGGCACCCGAATCCGTCGTCGACGCGCATGTCCGAATTTCTAAGGCACGTGAAGACTAAATATGATATGGACATCGTCGACTATCCGGGACTGTACAGGTGGTCCATCAAGAACATCTCCAGTTTCTGGGGCGAAGTCTGGCACTTTTGTGGCATAAAGGCATCTAAGCCTTATTCTGAGGTTTGTGAGCTCACGTTGTAAGCCGCTTAGCTACGTACATACAACCATGAGCGATCCGTATATCATTGTGATGCCATAACACTATGACACCCCAACCCTAGACTCACTCATCACTACGCCTTCTTCCTCCGTGCCCTCTGCACTTCGTTTTTAAACTATTGCTTTCGTCATCTAAGCTTTACGTATAAACTGATCGCCGGATAGGTATTACCAACCCATGCGCCCCTATACCCGAGGCCAGATTTCTTCTCGGGTGCACTCCTGAACTTTGCCGAGAATCTTCTATATCCAGAAAATGCCGATATTGCAGCGTCTTCTATCGCCGTTATCACGGCCACCGAAGTTGAGGGCCAGCTGACGTCAACAACCTGGGCCGAGTTGCGTGAGGCAGTGCGCAGGTGTTCCAATAGCTTGAGGGCTGCTGGTCTAAAACCCAAGGACGTCGTTGCTGGCTTTGTCTCTAATCACACCCAAGCACTCGTTGCAATGTTAGCATCTGCTGCAGTGGGGGCTATTTGGACTTCTATAAGCCCAGACAACGGCGTAAGTGCAGTGTTAGACCGGCTAGTGCAAACTCGTCCCAAGGTGCTGTTCGCCGACAATGGCACTGTCTACAACGGAAAGTCATGGCCGAGTATAGATAAAACTCTCCAGGTTGTCAACGAGTTGAGGCCCAAGGGTCTGGAGCTTGTTATTGTTATCAATAATATCCACGACTGCGACCTAGGCTTAGACAAGTTGAGGTCAGGAGGGCTCGTAGCAGAAGAATACGAAAAATTCTTAACGAGGTGTGTGGTATAGCTATAATGATCTAGTCTTCGTTTATAGTTACTAATATCTATAGCGCTACTAATGAGCCCCTCAAGTTCGAGCAACTCCCTTCATCCCACCCCCTTTATATACTATATTCTAGTGGTACGACAGGGTTACCTAAGGCCATTGTTCACACGAATCTAGGCACGTTGATTCAACACAAAAAGGAGCATTTCCTCCATTGCTCTCTAAGCTCGGTCTCTCGCATGCTCTATTATACAACGACATCCTGGATGGTATGTGATTTTCTAAGTCGTTTTGCTCCATTTTTAATGTGCCTCGAGTGTGAATGCCGCCCGCAAGAATCCATCTGCGAGAATTTCACTCCCGGCACCTGCTCCAGGACTCTAGTTGGCTGTCTTGACCTCGAAGTGTAAAACTACTGACTCCGTGTTATAAAGATGTGGCACTGGAGCGTATCCGCCCTGGCTTGCGGTACTACGCTTGTTTTATACTCTGGTTCTCCTTTCAAGCCAGAAGGCTATCTATCAATGCCGAGACTGCTATCGTCACTCAAGATAACCCACTTCGGTACCTCAGCTGCGTATCTTATGACGCTCGAAGCGAATGGGGTTTACCCTGCGAAGTTATTAGATCTCTCTCCTCTACAAGCTATCTACTCGACAGCTTCACCTCTGCCGCCCTCAACATTCCACTTTGTATACAAAGCCTTCCCGCCGCATGTCAACTTAGCCTCCATCACTGGTGGAACAGGTATGTTGTTTCCGTAGCCATTTGTTTCGATTTTCTATGTTATTTCGGAAGCAGAACCTTCCTACTCGGTCATAACTAGGAGCATCTGCATAAAGCTATGGCCGTAGACCTTCGACAGCCCTTGCTTCATTTTGAAGAGTAATTTCTAATTCGTCCTTTCTCGAAAGACATCATTTCTTTGTTTGGCGCCCCGTGTCCTCTACTTCCCGTGCATGCCGGGGAAATTCAATGCGCTGGGCTGGGAATGGCAATTGATGTAGTAGACTCGATCAGCGGCCAGCCTACGCCTGGCGAGGATGGCGAGTTGGTGTGTACAGAACCGTTCCCCTGTCAGCCACTGACATTCTGGGGGGCCTCTGGCGAAGCCAGATATCGTGCGAGCTACTTTGAACGCTTCGACAATGTGTGGCATCATGGGGATTTTGCTCGAATTGATCCGAAGACAGGCGGTTTGACCATGTTAGGTAGGAGCGACGGAGTCCTCAAGCCGGCCGGTGTGCGATTCGGCAGCGCCGAGATATACAACGTGGTTACTAAATTCTTTGCTCGGGATATTGAAGACGCCGTTTGCGTGGGCCGGAGGCGGGAGACGGATCGCGACGAAACGGTATGCTTGTTCGTTGTCATGTGTGAAGGGCAAAAGTTTACGGACGAGATCCGCAAGAGCATTCAAGAAACGATCCGGAAAGAACTTAGTCCACGGCATGTCCCTGCGATCGTAGAAGAGTGCGGAGCGGGCATTCCCAAGACAGGAAACGGTAAAAAGTAAGTGAGGTTTCTCGTCATGGTCTAAAATACGCTTCGACTTGATATGATACTAACAAAACTGTGTCAGGATCGAGGTTGCGGTGAAGCAGATTCTCTCTGGTATCCATATCAAGACGAATGCGAGTGTGGTAAACCCTGAAGCGTTGAGATGGTTTGAGGAGTGGGCAGCCACTCACGATTAAAGTGGTGGAACGAGGGGGGAGATAGAAGAAGGGGAGGGAGGTTCCTTTGAAGCAATGTCAACATAGCATAGTCCAAACCCAATACAACAGGAACCATAGATCATACTTTCTATAGAAGGGGCACACCAAGCTATTGACAGTGTTACTCTCCCCTTCTCGTCCACTGTTGAGTAAACAGCTACTCTCCTACCACATAGTATCCCGTAACCTCTCCTTCTCCTCTTCCCCGCCGAATATAACCTCGACACCCTTCCTTGCAAGCCCCACTATCTCTTCACGGCGAAGATGGAAATGCTTCTGTATGAGTTCCCATTCATTGGATAGGGGGCTTCCAAACACTCCCACGTCATCGGTCTACAACGTGACACAATTAGCCAAAATCGACTCTGGTGGCTAGGTAAGTCACGGTGTTTCTTACGCAAGGCACGACGGCTGGCCCATCGGCACGCCACCACTCTCCAAAGTGATGGGCTTCAAAGCTGCCCACGATCATCTTCGCATGGACTTTAACATATAGAGTTAGTAGTTTCTATATTTATATTGTTTTGGAGGTTGCAAAACATGTATCGGAAGCCGAATGTCATTAGACAGGACAGGGCATGGAAGATAGGTCCTACTCCCGAGACTGGCATAAGAGGGAATAAATAACTGGACAAACTACTCACCGTTACAACTAAGACACAACTCTAACCCAATGTTCCCTCGTGTTAATATCTGTTGCTTCACATGCTCGGGAACATGGATCACGTGGCCTAGCCGATCTGGCGTCCAGCTCATGATAGTGTTCAGCTCCGTAATACTGGCGCTATATTCGGACTCGGCAAAGTGAACAGTTACCTTCAAACCCGCCGTCTGAGCTTCTGTGATGGCCGGCGTGAACACGGCAACATCACCTTTGGACGGATCGCCACAAAGATCAATAGCAACGACACCTCGGTCTTGAAACTGTTTGGCCAGCCTGACAAGTTCGTGGGCTTCTTCAAGGGTATTCCGACGGTCGATAGATAGGATGAGGCGGGCTCGCAGTGTAGAGAGCTCCTCCTGAGCGGCATTTATTGCTTGTAGTACTTGACCGACATAGCCTGCTTTGTCCAGGCCCGCCTCCGGAAGACAGCGAGGCGTAGTCCGAAGTTCGAGGTATACCACCCCATCTATGTATAACGGATATCAGAAAATGACCAGTCCGTGCTACATTCTCACCAGAGGAAGAAGAAGAAGAGAGGAAGGAAGATAAAGGCATCGGTGGAAGAGGCATGTTTCCAAAGACACCCTTTTACATTCCGGAGAGCACAAGAGTTACAAACCCCGAAGTTTCCTCTCGGGAGGCACGCCCAGCAAGGAGATAATCAATCGCCATTCTTACTAAAAATCACATACCAGCCGCAAATTCGTGCATCACTGACTTGGTTGAATACACCAGGGAATCGATGTCGTTGACAAGATGATATATGTAGGATGAGAACAGGGGGAAGAAGCTATGACAATACTCAGCAGCGGACCTACACCGTTCGGATGCTAGATGCCTCACGTCTCCAGATCATAATCATATTTCCCCGGGGGCATGACGACTAACGGATCCTCGAGATCGGTCCCCCCGGCTGCTCTTTTCGCTTTCCATATCTCGTGTAGACATTGTCTGCTGATACTGCCGGAGAGATGGGCGTGAAGCTGCGGGTTTACAAAAGAGGGAAAAACAGAACAGAAGGCATGTTAGTCGAGTTGAGCGATGGCAGGAGATGAATGAAAGGTAGATTTGGATATTGAATACCTCGATTTTCGGCATAGACTTGAAGTCTAAACAGAAGTCTTCGGGTGCCATGTTGCCGGACTATTCCTGTTTGCGAAAATGTGACAGGGCGGGCGTGTATGTGCATGTGTACGTATGTGGTGAGGTTGTGTAGCTACCTACCTACATGTAAGCTTTGAAATACTCGATACCTCCCTACATCTGTACCCGTACCTGGGCAGCACTTCGCTACCCTACATGTGAGGTAGGTACGGTTTGGATACGAGACGGCCCGGCTCTTTAGGTATGTACCCTTTGCCAGCCTTTATCCAGGTAGGTACCCGACCTAGGTACCTACTCATACTTACCTAGTTAGACGAGAATATGTCCGCAGGAATGGATACAACGCTGTCATTGGTCTCTAGTCGCTCTGGTAGTTCCAATCGCAGTGTCATTGTTGGCGTAGACGGAGGACGTATGTAAGTAGTTAGGACAACGGGCTGAGGAGCGATGCAAGTCATCCACCGTCCACCCACCCTGTTGGGTCCACCGGAGCTGGTTTACTGCCTATTTGCGCGCTACCTGCTGTGGTGTGGTATCATGCACTTGGGCGAGGGTTTCCCGCTGATTCATCCTTTAAAGGAGGGTTCCCGCTTGAGATACATATCTTGTGGGTAAAGTACATGTCAGGTGTAGGTTACCCGACAAGTGTATTTCGATTGGATACATGGACATACTGTGTGTCTATTAGGTACATGTATTTGGACACAGAAAAGATGTATGCACCTAACGGATATATTTACGGTATATATTCATATACTGCATAAGTAGGTAGTCCCGACGTCTGTGTTGGAAGAGGTTACCTAGCCTCCACTGTATGCTATATGCAGATATCTAAACATCGTTCGAATCTGAGATGTCCATATGTACCTACATAAGACCTCCAGCTGCTGCCCGGCTACCCGACGCGAAATCGAGGGCTTAAAAGGACATGGCCGGCAGGGTTGCATACCGAATTTAATTGAATGGTCGGCGGATTGGATGCGTTGGGATGATTAGACAGGGTCAAATACCGAAACAGGATTGGCCCGACAGAATCTTAACAGGGGGAACTATCGACATCCAAATCTCTCTCAAACTTGGCCAGCTCATCCTAATTCACCGTGAATCTCGTCCATAATATGTGTGTATGTACACCACAGAACAGAGGATACGAGTTGGCTGAGGTTAAGCTCGGGTTTTGTACCATATACATACGTGTGGGCTATATATGAATGTACTAGCCAGCATTGAGTCTTGTAATCGAGCTGTACCTAAGGTATGTATGTACCCGGGATACCTACCTACCTACATACATACATAGGTACCTAGGTATGTAGCTTAATAATACAGTCTGCGCCCGCATCCATCTGCCTGCCTTGCAGTCTCATTCGTTGTACGGGAAATCCCTAGGTAGGTACCGACTACTAACTACAGCCCCGTGCAGCCTACAGCAGGTACATGTAGGACCTTATGTGCCTACCTAGCCCACAAAACTTTGCCTTACCTATCCACTACCTACCTACCATTCCAGAGCCGCCTCTTCCTCTTACTCCTCTTCTTACAAACCCCAATTTCAAATAACAGGAGGTGTAGAGGGCGCAAAAGAAAAAGAGAGAGACACACACAGATTACATAGCCTCGTAATCCTGGCAAATTCCCTTTTTCTTTTTCCCCCCCTCTCCTTCTTCACTCTCAGTCTCTCCCGCCCCTGGACGATTGATTGATTCTATAAGGTACTGACGGCCTGCTCCACCCTTATTACGCATCGCCTATCGCTTACTTCTCCATACCTGGAGTGGCACCCATTTCCACCCCGGTGACAATCAGTGTTATTCGACCTACTCCCCCAGACTGGTTTAGCTGGATGTCTTTTTCCTCCTCTTCTTCGATGGTCCTGGTCAGAGCACTTAACCACTGAACAGCACCCACAGCAATCCCCCCGACCCCTGGAGCTTGCATCTGTATCCTCCAGTCCTTCTCATTCTCACTGCCTCCTACCCCGAGGTGATTCCAAGCTCACACCCTTTGACCTGATTTTATTATTCTTTTTTTTTTCCTTTTTTTTTTTCCCCTTTCCCTCCTTTCCCTAACCCCCTTTAGCGTCCTCTCCACCCCCCGGATTCGACATCAATCAACTCGCGTCCTTCAACCATCCCGTCGTCTCCCTCCTTGCCGCTGCTGCTGCTGCTCCTCGATAATCTGTTCCCGAACGCACATTGTCGCTGTCGCCGTCATGGATTCCCAACGGCCGAACGACAGTTCACCAGAGGCGATGCAGGCGCGCATTCAACAGGCGCGACGCGAGGCTGAGACCCTAAAGGATAGGATCAAGAGGAAGAAGGATGAGCTCGCAGACACAACCCGTGAGTTTGATTGATGACGGCCGCCTGCTGTCCACTATCGAGGTGTTATTCGACGAGTGCTAACGTGAAATCTCGCCGCTTGTAGTTCGCGCCGTGTCGCAGCAGTCGCACGAATGTATCCCCAAGAACCAATTGATGAAGACGAAGAGGACACTAAAGGGACATCTCGCCAAGATCTACGCCATGCATTGGTCCACCGACCGGAGGCACTTGGTGTCTGCTTCGCAAGATGGAAAGCTGATTATTTGGGATGCCTACACGACAAACAAGGTACACGCCATCCCCTTGCGATCTTCCTGGGTCATGACTTGCGCCTATGCTCCGAGCGGCAATTATGTCGCCTGCGGTGGTCTCGACAACATCTGCTCCATCTACAACCTCAACCAAAACAGAGACGGCCCCACTCGCGTCGCTCGAGAGCTGTCGGGCCACGCCGGCTACCTGTCCTGCTGCCGCTTTATCAACGACCGAAGCATCCTGACCTCTTCCGGTGATATGACGTGTATGAAGTGGGATATCGAGACAGGCACCAAGGTTATGGAGTTCGCTGACCACTTAGGCGATGTCATGAGCATCAGCCTGAATCCTACGAATCAAAACACGTTCATCTCGGGCGCCTGTGATGCGTTTGCTAAGTTGTGGGATATTCGCGCCGGCAAGGCTGTGCAGACATTTGCTGGGCACGAATCCGACATCAACGCCATCCAATTCTTCCCAGACGGCCACTCCTTCGTTACTGGTTCGGACGACGCTACCTGTAGGCTCTTTGATATTCGCGCGGACAGGGAACTCAACCTCTACGGCGTAAGCTGATAATCCGTTCCAATCAACCCTCGCAGTGCATACACTAACCTTTTATGTCAGTCTGAATCTATCTTGTGTGGTATCACGTCCGTTGCCACGTCTGTATCCGGACGGCTTCTCTTCGCCGGCTATGATGATTTTGAATGCAAGGTCTGTCCGCCCAGTCTACTGTTATAATCCGCCGTTGGCTAATTACTTTTTAGGTATGGGACATTACGAGAGGAGAGAAGGTTGGCTCTCTCGTGGGTCATGAAAACCGTGTCAGCTGCCTGGGCGTTAGCAACGACGGCATCAGCTTGTGTACGGGTTCCTGGGACTCAGTAGTAAGTGTCATGGTCTTCATTTCATGCTATACGATATTGGATTGCTAACTTGTTACAGCTCAAAATCTGGGCCTATTAAGCAAATTCGTCGCCAAGCCGGGGGTTTCTTCCAATCCCCCCCCCGAGGCAAGGAGCACGCCTCCGCTTCAATCGAATATTTAGTCCGAATTAATTCCAACCTGACACGCGACGGGATCTTTAGCGTCCGGTGTCGACGAAGTCACGACATCCTTTCTCGACACCTCTTTCTTTATTGGCCAGCACCGTGTTTGATTTTTTTTGCCGTTAGGGCGCCGCCTTGCCAACTGAGTACAGGAGGGTATACTGTCTGGCCTTGTCCATTCCTCTATACCTCTATAATACTTTGCCTTGCCTTTTTCGTCGTCCCAGCCGTTATGATATACCTAACCGGATATCCACGTACTGCCGATTGGCACATTTGATCTTCGACAAACGAGGCTGGGACTGGGATTTTGTTGGAACCTGCAGGGCGTATATCAAACCTAATTGGAGCCCATCTTGGACTTCGGCCGCTCTTCCCTTTGTGATTTGGTCACAAAATCCCGGCTACTCGATACACGGATACAGTATCCTCTTCCTGGCAAGGACATGTTCATACTAAAGGGGAGTGTGACCCCAAAACAAATGTTTATTGCGCGTTTAGTTGATTCTTGTTCTTGCCTTTACTTGACAACCCCGATCCCGTTACGGTAGATGGGACGGAGGTACCACAATTTATTTTTCTCCTGGGGATACAAAAAGACCAAAGCTATGGGGAGGGAAAGACGATGTTGGGTTCGGCCAGACATGAAAGAAAGCAATACAGCATCTGGGTCTCTGATGACTAGTACTTCTCGAGGTGTTCCTTAGAGATCTTACCTATGCCCGCGTTTTTCGAAGTACCAGAGACGGAAGTGGGCTGGGTCTGGTGAAGTACAGGGTAGGAGGAAGAGAAACGAATGTGGCGTCATTATGGCCCTTTACTTGTTGTCTGTACCATAGTAATGTCATGTTATATTGAATGCCGAAATCGTCTAAATCGCCACGCTAGTCTTTTAAGACCTAGTTGCTTGCCTTCCTCTGTAGCACGCTCGTTCGCCGATAGCTGCCGCCACTCCTTATAGTAGGTACTTGGGCTAGCAAGTCGGGCCGGGCAATGCTCTTATCTTTACTAGGTAGTGTGTAGTGGAATTAGGTAGGACCAGCATGTATGGAATCGCGATGGTACGTGTGGGCTGGAATTAGCAACTCTCCACTAACGTCAACTAGAGCTTCTAGGGTTTCGGCAGGGCGGACGGTTCTACCATGCGTTGTGGTCGTTCACTAATCCGAGGAGACTCCCCGGAGCTCCGTACCTATGTTTCCACTTGTGAACGGGTACGGGGACCGTCTTGTCGACAATTGTGGGGAGGCGCGCATCGGGATCTTTGCGCGCCTCCCGGGCTAACAAGCACGAGTGAGACAGCCCAGACCGTCCCGGCGACTGTAGCCCGGATCCTGGACGGTCAGATGTGGGACAAGGTGTCTTCGTCCGACCAGGACCTGACTTGGTGTCTGCGAAACCTGAAACGTGGTTCAAGTTTCGCCGAAGCGCGGTAGGTATTGGACTAAGAAGAGAGAGATAAGCGCTCCAGCGCCTCTTGTCCGGATTTTTATCCCCAAAGCTGTATCACGTCGCGCAGCGCAGAACTTGTTGGCATCTATAAAAACTCCATTTGGATCTACTGAAATGAGGCGAAGTGTCGGTAGTGAACTGGTTGATATATGGTGATATACGGTGATATACAGTGATATATATCACGGGAAATTAGCAAGCGAGACAGAACTTCGAGTGTGATGCTGCCGCCGCCCACCATGACCGGAACTACCTCTGGCACATAACGAGTGGGCACATATGAAGACCTAATTAACATAGATGCAGGCACCGCCAACTCGGTTACTTGAAGAGGGGTATATCAACGCTCGAGAGCCGATCGTCATACCGCCCTCCCGGTTGCGAGGTGAAACAGGGGGCTCGAGAACTTCTGCGACGGGCAGGTATGTAGGCATGTACAATACCTTACTTGCTTACCTTGGGTTACATCTATAGCTACCTCACGTTATATATGGTTAAGGAAGAGGCATTATCCGGCTGCGTTGCTACATGTATGTGCGTACGTACGCGGGAGTAGACATGACCAGCCACGGCTCGTGGGCAGACCTCATGTTGGTACGAACGCATGTTCATCATCCGGCACAATCACTCGATCGATTGACCTGTCAGGATGCTAGGTAATTCATTCAGCTGGGCTCGGCGGTGCCGGTATCTGGCGAGGGGGCGGATGCTTAGGTATGTATCAGGAATCGACTTAGCCTCGTGTTCTATTTTGGGGCCGTCTAGAAACACCCGGACATAGCAGGCATGGGTAGCAGACATGGATAGCAGACATACGTAACCTACCTATACAACATATACTTTAGCATATACATACATACATCGTTGGTCTAATAATAAAAAACGAACATACCCACGAGCCGGGCAATCTCATCCTTTGAGCTGCGCATTATTATTTAATATAAGAATAAGAATAAAAATAAAGATTTGGCACTTGTCTTCCATGTAACCATTGTACAGGGACTCTCTCCTATGAGCGTTAGCAATGCAATACGCATTGAATACGCCGGCAGGAGAGTGTACGTGTAAGATTATGATAACTCCACTTGCCCACCGTACTATCAGCTCGTGATGCGATGGAGTTATACATCGCAATGGCGTGGGTGAGATATCCCTGACTCGCAGGGGAGTCGCACCCCGTTTTTCTTTCTTTTTTTTCTCTTCTTCTTCTCCGTCTTCTTCCCTTTCTCCGTCCTTGCGCCAACATGCCAAAGACGTCGCACACCGCCGACTTATTTGTCTGGGCTTTGTTTGTGATTGATGCATTCATTCCATCTCGAAAACATCGAAAGAGGTTGGTGGGATCATCGATGATTGTCAAGCCTCAATCAATTAATAAGCTGTTAGTTCGTGGTCTTACTAGGTAGTCCCAGTTCGTCCCATCCCTAGCTTGAAGGGAGAATACCTTGCAACAAGGATTAATAACAGTTATGATAATCCAATAAATATAATAGCATAGACAATGCTACCCGAGATCGCTCGGCTAATCAAAAGAGAACGGAAAAGAAAGAGACAATCAATAAAACAGCCTATGCGACTTAACCTTAGGTGCATCGTTAGAGCATTTACTAGTACATTATTACACTAGTGTGCTTAGCCTGGTCCCACATATTCTCTAACAGGCGGAATCCACCGCTGGCTGGGGCCATTCCGATCCTCAGGTCCTCGCAAGTCCTCCACCGGCCACGCTTCTCGAACCCTGAAACACCCTGACGCATCCTAACGACGCCGCCACCAAAAAAATTCACCCCTACCCAATTAGCTCGCCTCCTTTGATCCCGTATCGGGCATTGTTCCAGAAGCCCATTGGATTTTCACCCCCTACCCCCGTTACCATTTTCCCTTCCACGTTCCAAAACCCTCCATACAAACCATCCATCCTGCTTTCTGCGCGCCACGTCCATATAATCCTCCCGTCCCCCTTTCGCCGTCTCTCCGCCACACCACCCATCATGACTTCGACATCTTTCAATAATACCAACCCGACCGCCGCCCAGGAAGAATTTAACAATCTCCTCGACAACAACACCTACAAAGGCCCCTCGGTACACCCCGAGGACAGAGACGACACTCGACATTCCGACGACAACAGCGACGAGAACGAAGAAGACCAGTATCGCAACGCCCAGATAGACGCCGCCATGCGTAACCCCAGTATCGGAGGCGACATCAAGCTGCCGCCCGCGACCTTTGACTCGGGCCGGAGCACCGGTGTGAAGGGCGTCATCGCCGACGCCAGAGCATATGAAGAGGCCCGCCAGGGCAAGTGGCGGAATAGGGTCCGCGCTGCTCGCCGCTCAGTCTTCGGCTTAGGAGACGTCCCAAAAGCCATCGATACCCAGAGCATCGGCGATAGTGACGAGGAACTGAGTCATGATGAGGAGACCTTCTTGAAGCAATGGCGCGAGGCCAGGCGGCAGGAGCTCGAGAAGGAGGCGAGAAACAACATTCGGACACGGCGTACAAGTCCGAGTCTGAGAATGTGGGGCCGCATGGATACTGTAGACGCTCTGGGATATCTAGACGCCATTGAGAGGGTTGGGAGAGATACTGTGGTCGTAGTATTTGTCTATGACCACGAGGTAAGCGTTCAATGGAACCTACCGCAGTCCTCGCGTTGAATTACATGCTAATGCTAGATCAGTGTCAAGTATCCGGCCTCGTCGAGTCGGCGATGCGACCCTTAGTCGCTGCTCATCCCCAGGTTCATTTCGTCAAGGTTCACTACGAAGATATCGAGTTTGATAACGCTGCCGTGCCGACCATCTTGGCATACCGTAACCAAGGCGACCTTTTCGCCAACCTGACGGGCATCATCGAGATGATTTCTGACGACGAGGACTTTGACAGCGATTCTTTAAGGAAATTGTTGCAGCAAAACGGTGTTTTGTAGGGATTGTCCATTTACAGACACTTCCCTTCGAGCTTATGGCTATTACCTGCTAGTGTGGGCATGCGGCCATGGTCTGTTCTGCACTTACACTTTTTTTTCTTCGATTCTGCTGAGGTCGTCACTTAGACGTCAATACATATTGATACCCCATGTCGAGAGAGTTTCCTTTCTGTGGTGGGAAACTGCCCTCTGCAGCCTTCCAGATGGAGCACTACTCGTAGTGATTCTAGCTGCTCACCCGGTCTTATTCGACCGAACATATATACACGGATGGAGTTAATGCATACATGACTGTTCTGGTTCTGCATGTGCTCATGAGAAGGAACATGCATTGTAAATGTGGAATGAAATGGCGACGAGTGGATGCCTCCTGGTTTCCGGATTTGTGTTGCTAGTTATGAGAGGGATGAGGAGTTAGGTCTGGGCCAGAACAGTGCCTGCTTGAGGTGGTAGAATAATGACCGGATCCCGGTTGATAAGGCTCTAGGTGCCGGCAGTACGGGGAGAAGCAATGGCCTGGCTAGACGAGGCTCCCCCAGTAAGCTATGAGCAGCGAATTTTGACCAAGAAGCACTGATACTGGTTGGATATGCGGCTCTTGCTATAGTGCCGATACTCAATAATAACTACCTACTATGAATGCACGTGTCCCGCTGAGGTAGTTGCAAATTAAATTTAATAGATCTAATATATTGCATGAAGTGTTTCCGATCGGCACGGATACGGTCTTATCAAGAGCTTGAGGTTTCGTCCTCCCCCCTTGGATAACACATGACCTATTAGTTGATACGGTAGTAGGCTGTAAGACGTTTTGAACGAAGATACCCCCTTAGATGCCTCTATAAGGCAAGGTGGTCGATCCCAGAATTGAAAGGCTCCATCGTACTGGACGGTACCTACCTGGGCTACAAACTTTGAAAGGCGACACGACTGATTTGTACAGATAACATGATGTGGCATACAGGTTCGGTCAAGTGTTCATTTTGTTTGAAGCCTGGTCTGATGTTGGGCATGTAGAGATATGTAAACACGCTAACTAAATAAGATAAATATATAAGATAAATATATACCTGCGACTTACCTAAGGTGTAAGATACCCCGCACCACGATCCTCTGGCCGGAGCCCAACAGGTGCGCGTGCCATATTCTTAACGCCTGATACGCGTGCGAAGAGGCCCCGCTGGCCCCTCCCTCCCCCTTTTGCGCTGTAAAGAGGTGCTTATCAGCCTATCCACGGTAATTATAGTACTGATAAGTGATAACGGCGCAATACACTAAGGCATCCTGTACGGACGTACCCAGTATATCGATCACCCACACGCGCACAACCCCACCCCCTTCGTCATTTATGTACATCAGAGTTGAGCCTTGACCATCATCTTCAATCTTCCACACAACCCAGCGACATCGCACATCGACCGACTTCTCAACTTAATTATTTTACCAGTGCGTCGACCAGCAAAGATCTTCTTCGGTTTCCATCTCGACCAGCTTACAGACATACACGCGCGAACACGGCAACGCACGCATCCTCCGGTATACAGTGGTTTGTTCTTCCACTGCTGCATCCAAGGTAAGGTATGCCGACGTCTCTTCTTCCCCGCTATCCATGTCGGGGATCAAGTGTCGCCTTCGATGACTTCACCTTCGTCCGTCACTTTGATCTGTCAGGTCTTGATTTGTACCTACACTTATGCGCATTACAGCCCGAGCCCCGCGGCCAGAGCAGAATTACATAGCACCATCCTCCCGAGCTTACCTGCCTCTTACCTGCCTCTTACTTGCCTCTACTGCCCACAAGCCACTGCGGGCCTCAGGTAACCCTCCCAGACTCCCGTCCCCCTCCTCATCCACCAGAGAGAGGTTCGGCTTTTATATCTTGTACGGTACAGCAGGCAGCACGCGCGCCTCGTTGAAAGTCTGTCTTCCAAACAGACAGCTATCTTGTACGCCCTGGCCCACCTTGAACTTTGGCACCCTCCCGCCCCAGCCTATCCGGCTTTGCACACTCGCACACACAACGCACACACGCACACATAGTCTTTTCTTTCTTATTGCCCTTCGTACACGTACTACATGAAGGCACTCTCTTCTCGACTTCACAGCGACGCTAACTCTTGCTTGCTCCCTCAACCAGGTAGCCAGCCATCGCCTTGCCATCCGTCTACGCTGCTGCCTTGGAAGTATAATACCTTCTCGTGTGTCCCTGCGAGTTTGGTTTCTATTTCCATGCAGCCGACTTTGATACCTTCCACTTCTGAACCCCGCATAAGACAAGAGAACTGCGTCCAGCCTTCTCCTATCCCGTTGTCCTCGATCTAATTTGCCACCCATCCACGGTAAATTCGAGGCATGACGTGATCTGTTGAAGGCACCCTCTTCTACCACGTTATGGAACAGTCTGATACTGCCGATTTACCAAGCACTGTTCTACCACGACGTCCGCAGACGCTGCAGTCATCATTGCCGGCGAAAACGTCTGCTTCTCGTCTCACCAACAGCGAACCGAGCCCCCCTCTTAGCAACCTCGACGATCTATCCAACTCCGTACCCTCTCTTCGATTCCCCCGGCCGCTCGGAAACCGCCAACTAACTAACTGGGTCTCGTCGAGTTCACCAGACATCATGCATCCCGGTAATATCCCTGACGATGACCCCAGCCTGGCTGAGCTGGGCTACGACGTCATCGGAACCGATGGGGAAAGCCAGGCCGAGTCCACGACAAGCTCCTTCGACTATCAAAGACCCGATGATGTCCAGAGCCTAGCCGGTACCGACATAGGCACCGACGATGATACGAACGAGGCCGACACCGATTCATCCGAAGACGAGGAAGAGACTACGCTAGACGATACCGCTGTGTCTAGTAACCCCCCCATCGAGGATGGCGGAATCGCTGAGCACGACGAGGCCGATATCGAGACTCTGGCAAATCGGAGCCTTGAGAATCCTACCAACTTCTCTCAGCATGGGTTCCTGCCGTTTCACTCCATGGCCTATGCAGAACAGCTCACGACAATGGGACAGTCGCGCTCTACTCAAGTTATGAAATCAGAGGACAAGAAGGACGATGCATCTTCGCCAGCCCCGGCGGAAACACCATCACGTCGACATGAGGTCGAGGCAGACCTCCCGTATGAAGTATACCGATTGGTATATAATCATATCAGAGACAACCGCCGTGTGCTGATCATCTTGTCCGGATTCGTGGTTCTCTATGGGCTAGCGATGGCCGGAAAGTCGTTCTTATTCAGTTCCCCAGCTCCGGGGGAACTGGCCACAGTCCCTGTTGCGTCTGTCGCCTCTATTGTCATTCCAATCTCTACTTTGCGAACTCCTCTTGCAGCACCTGCTTTCATCCCAACCCCAGCGACCACACAGACACACAAGGCTTTGCAGACTGATAGTACCTCCAATGGCCTAGCCTTTATGTCATTTGGCAAGGACAAGGCGCCTATAGACACTGTCAATATCTCTCAGCAAACCATCTGCTCTGTAGATATCCATAGACGGAATGAGATCATGGTCACGATCCCACAAGATATCAAATCCACCTGGCTCGCGAGAGATGCTATTTTTATTGCCGTCAGTCGTGGCATCCAAGACATCTCGACCAAGGTGACCTCTGTGAGTGAGGGATTTCTGATCGAAGTGCCGTCGAAGGAAGCATATGGGACTGTAGCTGTTTCTATCGCAACGACTCGCAAACCTAAAGTAAACGAAACGTTCCATGTCAACTTCGGAAACCATATGCTCATGGAAGCTTTCGATGCCGGCAAACAACTGGTTAAGGGATTCGCGCAAAAGGTAGTGGACACTGTTAATGGGACAACAGCTTGGGTTGAAGAGACATACATTCCGGCTCTGGATATTATGTCGAAGCAAGTCTGTGGTCAGACAGCGTCATTTTCGGACTCGTTGCTCGAAGGGGTACGAGATGCGGGCAATGCAGTCTTCACAATCCCCGCCCGCCTTACTTCGGAAGTCGTAGCTCATGTCAGACAAGCCTTAGCCGAGGACATCATCGGTCAGCGTACTGGACAAGTTCAGCTAGAGTTGGCACGGCAAGCTCAGGATGTCCGTGATGAGCTAGCCTTGACCTTGCTCAGGGCACAACTGGGATCGAAGTTGCTATGGCTAAAGATGCAAGGAAAGACACAGGAGTACCAACGGTACCTCGGCAAAGCTGAGGTCTACTGGGAAGAGAAGCGTGCCGATGCCGATCTGGCAAGACGCGAGAGGGTTGAAAAGGTCAAGAAGCAGATCCGAGCTCAACGCAAGCAGCCGGCCCGTCCGGCCCGTGAGGCGAGAAGATCATTCTGGAACAAAGGCGCGGGGGTTTATTAGAGGATTGACTGCAAACTCTGAACATGATACCATTTGGCGGGTTACGGACGAAATAGGGACGGCGTTGGGTTTTCACGATATAATCATCTTCGCTGGTTTGTTTGGACCCAGTCCTTCCCTCTAAATACCATGGCAGAGCAAAGGCAAGTCTCTCCCATCCTCATCCCCATTCTCGACCACTTGCGACCCTGGACTCGCTAGCTCTGCTGGTACTGAGAGTACTGATGGATGGACTGTAAGGGGTACTGTATGTGTCGAGGTATATTCTTTTTCTTTCGCTCGAGCTGCATGGTTGCTCCGGACCATGAAGGAGGTCGGAAGATACTCTTGATACATGTCCTCACATTATGATGGTGTTGATATCAGCTATGACGGTTATCGTGAGGCTCTAGACTATTTATTGCCTTTGCGTTAATAGCAAGAAGTCCCTACCAGTCATCGCAAAGAGCTGAATAGGATTTGATGGCTCTGGGTAGAAACGGCTAGTTAGTAAATTCGACGTTGCATTGCTTCTAGCGGGCAGTGGCTATGCCTTCCTTTTCATGTGAGACTATGATGCCATCGTCAGGAGGTTAGGGGTTTTAGTTCACCCCCAATACTAGTAGTATTCCCCCGTCTAGAACGGCCCCTGAAGATGGTAAACCTCCAAGAACGTCTGTACGACTTTATACATTTCACTCCAGGTACAAGCTAATATATGTGCGACTCAGCACTGTCGCGTTAGGCTAGCCCGGGAGATCGAGCCCCCTTGTTCTCTTCAACTTCCTATCCAGATATGGATGGCTTACAACATGCTAGACCGCTATAACGTGATGATTTAGCCCCGGTCCTTAAGGCTTAGTACAGGCTGTTAGCCTCCCAGCCTTACGAGTTGGCTGATCATGTGGCAGATAGACATATAGATAGGGGGGTCTCCAGTGAGGACCTAGGCTGCTAGGGTTGGATACATACGGCGGCGTGATCGGATCAGCAATATCTCGGGCACTGTTTGGCAATGTGCTAATGGCACTTGGCCTGCTAGATCGTCATGATACTGCATTGATATCTCCTTAAGATGAGAGGTACATTGGTCATTGATAGGTGTAAGGAGAGCTTGCTTCTCCTTCCAATGCCTAGTGGACAAACCGTAGAGGAAGTGAGAGAATATATAGACAGGTGCCTTTTGTAGGCACAGGCACGTAAGGTACCTAGTAATTACCTAGGTAATTATACGAGGTATACTTGCACTAGACAGGTCAAGAGGTCTTAATGAGCTCTTTCTGTAGGTACCCAGACACAGTTGTCGTAGGCAAGGCAGGTGAGGTCCCTGTGGTCTTTGGTGAGTACCGACCTGGTAGGTGCGTACCTTGTAGTGCCTGCAAATGATAAGCGATAAGAAGTGTTATCGTTATCAGCGAGGCGACGCGCGCGATAAGTCATTCAGCGCCTTATTGTTGCCTTGTACCCTAGTTTGCATACAGGAACCTTCTCCATAAACGAACCTCACTCCATCGACAGCAGTCGCATCAAGGATCTTTCATCGCTCTTTATTTAGCCACAATACGCCGAAACCGATTTCCTCTCTAAACACCACCGCAGCTAACTTCGGAGCAGATGGTCCAGAATGGCTACTGGAGGGGAAGAACGGAAAGGTATTCTCGCATTTCAAGTGCATTGTCTGCTAGGCTATCCGGAGCCATGTATGCTAACCCATAGCCCAACACCAGGTCTCGACGACGAGGGTACCATCAACGTCGCCTCGAACAAGGTTGCCAAAGACAGACCTAATGCGATTATCAAATTAAAAAAACCGGTACCGAAACACACGAAACCTGGAAACTGGAGGGATGGCAGTGTCGCCGATGGTATGTCGCATTTGATTGTGCACTGTCCATTGCTATATGACGTGAATACAGACTGACTGTATAGATAGATGACAAGAAGACCAAGAAGACAGAAAGCCCCAGCGCCATGTCCGGCGCGTCGTCCCCCAGCCCCGTCGTCAACCCATTAGACGAAAATGCGCGCGAAACCTTTGCGACCGGACGACCGCTCGAGGACAGCTTGAACCTCCAGCAGTGTAAACACTGTAAGAAAGGCATTATAAGAACCGCCGCCAAGGTCCACATTGCCCAATGCTTAAAGATCAAGAAGGAGAAGGCACAGCGCAAGAAGGAGGCGCGGGAGGCAAGGGAACGAGCAAAAGAGCAGGCCCGAGAGGAGGAGGCCCGGAAGGCCGACGAAGATGGAGATGCCAGGATGAACGACGACAGCGACGATGATGACGAAGGATCCCCCGAGAAGAAGGGGAGGGCATCCAAGAAGGTTGGGGGCAAGAAGCCGGATGGCGAGCCGAAAGGCAAAAAGCGCAAGGCCGACGCAGATGCCGACAAGGGGCCCAAGAATAAGAAGAAGAAAGAGGAGCCAAAGCCAAAGGTTCCCAAACCTAAAGGTAATTTATAGATGCCTCTACGATGCTGCATCACGGGCTAATAGTGCGTCTCTATTCAAAGGGCCTGTCGACGTCGAGAAGCAATGTGGTGTGGTGCTACCGAACGGACAGCCATGCGCACGATCGCTCACCTGCAAAAGCCATAGCATGGGAGCCAAGCGTGCCGTCGCCGGTCGGTCACTTCCCTACGACATGTTGCTCGCGGCATACCAGAAGAAGAACCAGGCGAAACAACAGAGTACGTGCGACGAAATGAACAAGCATTCCCCGTTGCCCTACCTTGACTGACAACTATACAGAAGCCGCGCTAGATGCTAATGCACCTCTGGAGGACGACGACGAGGCTAATGCCGGTCCTGTCGATTCTGACGAGGAGACGGCAGCGGTTATGGGGGCCTTAGCTCGATGGAACCCACAGCCGGTCCTCCCACAGCCCATTTTTGCGCCTATCAAACGGACGTACCAGCTCGCGCGCCTACACGAACAACTGCAAACGGCAACTAATGGCGGGCGTACCAATATCTTTAGGGTTGTAGGTTTCGGGGCCCAGAAACTAGGGGACAGTCACCACGATGTCGGCGTAGATGCGCCAGGAGAGCCAGATATATCCATGGTGGGTAGCACGGGCGTGAGACGGTCATCTAGCTTTAGCATGCAGGCGGGCGCCTCACGACGACCGTCGGTAGCGAGTCGGGCATAGGATGCCAGCGAGCTCTCGACAATAGGTGCCGTGAAACCTCAACAATAGGGTTGCAAGGATGATGCTTTTTAAACGGAATGGCTAGGCGCTTATCAGGAATTAGGAAATATACCACTTACACGGAGTAGGGCCAGACAGGCGGCTTTTGGGCGTTTGGGATTGGCCTTGGGCGAACAAATCGTGGCGGGTTAGGCATCGTTGGATCTCGTCCGTCAGTCCACTTTTGCTACCTCAATGCAGAGAAGCCTTGGCACCGTTGTGGCCGGGGTAAGCCAGAAAACGGGGTTTCCTACCAGCACGGACCCAAAGTTAGGATTCCATATCGGTATGTGATGGCACACGTGTCAGTCGACGACGACGGGGACGACGTGGAACCAGCACACCTAGCCACTCGAAAGGGGGGCATCGGTTCCAGTGCTATTTATTGAGCATACACCGTCCTCCATCCTGCGTCAACGCAACGTGCGCGTAGTCCGTGGCCAAATTTTTGTTGTATACCCCCCAGCTTAGCATAGGACGCTCGAGACACCCTCTGGCCTGCCAACCCTAGACCGACCCGAAATCCCTTTCAGCTCCCAATTCAGCGGTAGGGTTTCGGTGCGAGCGGCAAGGCAGGTTGGGTACGGGTACGGGTAGGTATGTGCCTAGGTATACCTACACTGCTTTCCATAGCTGCATGTTGACAAGTCTATAACCGGCAATGACATCACCTGAGTTTGTACGGGGACCCCCTTTGACACTATTTACAGAAAGGCTCGCCGCGCGGACCCTTTAGACCCATATCCAACTCCTCAGCTTTTCCCATAGGTTCCTCACCAACCAAACGCATGTGTGCTACTTTGGATGGTCCAATAGTATGGCAACAAATATCACGCCTATACCTTGGTTCCGTGGGACGTGTCCGGTTCTATCAGTCATTCATTGAGCCTTCCTCTGCCCTCTTGGCTCACTCGCATGTGCTATACAACATACCAGGTCATTATCCTTACATATGTACCTAGTGTAGTCGATGTGCTTCCTGTGCAGCGTCCGACACCTAGCCTCACTAAGTTTGGCGGTGGCGGCAGCTCGATTCCGGTTGGTATTTGACCGCTCACAGGGCCCTCGCCTTGTTTTGAACCCACAATGTCGTCCTCTCCGCCCGTGTAAAAGGGGGGTTCGGTCGAGTCAGGTTGGACACCTCGCTTTGATATAAACAAACTCCTTCTTTTCCTCCCGTTCTTCACCTGAAGAAGGCTCGAACCCACCATGTCGTCCAACGGCAACTCCTCCGCGTCGACAACCAGCCATCTACTCCCGGCCCTGCACCACGCCCTCTCTGGCTCTACCGCCACCCTCATATCGACATGCACTCTCTACCCTCTTTCTCAAGTGATCACACGTCTTCAAGCCCAGCGCCAGCTCCGCCGCGAGGGCAAACTCGTTCCCGGCGTTCACGGTCCCGACCCACCCTCATCACTAGAAGATCAGACACAACACCAACGTCGACATGGGCAGCAACAAAGAGAATACGCCGGCATCGTCGACGCTTTTCAGAAGATCTGGAGTTCCGATGGCGATGGCGGGCTGAAAGCGTTCTATACTGGCCTGGTTCCCGATGCAGCCAAGTCTGCCTTGGACTCTTTCCTCTTTTTTTTATTCTATGAGTGGTTTCGCGGCGCGCGGCTCTCCAAGAGGGGCGTGCGCGGGAAGCATGCTATGCTAGGCGCACTGGAGGAGCTGGCCATCGGTATCGTGGCGGGGGCTTGTGCGAAGGCCCTGACCACGCCCATCGCAAACATCGCCTCCCGAAAAGAGGCGGCCAACATGGCGAATGTCGAGACGGTACCGGGCGAGATCAACTTTCGTGAGATAGTGGCTAGAATTAGGAAGGACAAAGGCGTCGGTGGACTCTGGTCTGGTTATTCGTCGAATTTATTGTTGACGCTGAATCCGAGCATGACCTTCTATCTACAGGAGTTCCTGAAGGGTCGGGTCTCCGAAAGGAGAGGACGTGATCCCGGAGCGGGGATGACCTTCCTGCTCGCCGCCACGAGCAAGGCCATCTCTACCCTGATGACCTATCCGTTACAGGTGGCCAAGACAAGGCTGCAGGCCGGCATCCCGATCGAGCTCCCGATCGACCCGGAGCCACTAAGCCGGCATCGTCAACTGTCTGTTGAGATCTCGCCAACAAGCACAGTGTCCCCACACCAACAATTTGACTTCGACAGGGAGGCAGAGCGCAAGCTGAACGCAACTCGAGCCGTTCAGAAATTTGCCCAGCAGAGCGTCTTCGGGACCATGGCCCAGTTAGTCCGGAATGAAGGCTGCGGCTCGTTATACGACGGTCTCCGAGGCGAGCTGCTCAACAGCTTCCTCGGCCACGGCACTACCATGGTGGTTAAGGAGGTAATGCACCGGCTCCTGTTTAGGTTTTACTTCTTCGCCCTAGGGATCTTGGCCGAGCTCCGACAGCGGCGGGCGAGCAGACAAGGCAGCAATGCACCAGAAATATCTCCAGAAGTGTCGCCAGAAGCGTCGCAAGACGTGTCAACACCGCCGCCATCAGCACCTGCACCAGAACTAGCGCCAGCAATACCACCACCAGTGGCATTACCAGCGCCGCCGTCACCGCCGTCGCCGACGCCGGCGTCAACGTCCCCACCAGCATCAGAGCATTCGCCGGTATCAACCCCCCCATCGACACCAATATCGACTCCCGCCCCAGCTCCCGCGCCGATCCCCGCGCCGGCTCCATCGACGGCTCTAGTAACAGCTCCAGTAACGGCTCCCGTGGCGGGACCACCCGCACTACCGCCATCCTCCCTACCGATACCGATCCCTGCATCATCCCTGCCGGTACCGATACCCACGCCGTCGCCAGCGCAGATACAAGCCGAGGCCCCTACGAGAGTTATCAGCCCGGCGCAGATACAGGGACGGGCGCCGTCGAAGATCCCGCTGCCGAAGCCGGCGGCCCCGCAGGACATCCCCGTCGGCCTGCGCTACCGCCTCGAGTGGGACGAGAACAGGAAGCGGCGCGGCAGCAGGCGCGGGCCGGACTACGGCGTCAACGTCGTCGCTAACCTGATCGACGGTACGCACAGGGGGCTGAATAGGGATCGCAACTGAAGCAAATCCGTCAGGGGGGAGGGGTACGATTGGGAAGCTGGCTTGGGTAGACTCACCGTCGCTCGGTGGTGGTGTTGGTTGTTCATGGGAAAGGTGGTGACGTCGTGCCCCTGGAGGTTTTATCACCTTCTTCATGGTTATGAAATGATGCAGATGAGGATCGGAATGTTTTTAGTGTCGATCAACGTGTGTATGGATTGGGATAACTGAGGCAAATGTGTACGTATAACGCATATATTAACAACCCTTGTATGAACATTATATATATTTACAATACGTACGGAGCTGTGGCGTTTTAGAGACCTGCCAATAAAGAAGAGAAAAAAAGGGGGGGACAACTACAGAGATACCAGTCAGTCACGGCGGTGGAGGGAGGTGCTGACTGATCTGGCAATGCTTCTTCTATTACTTTTAATGGTAGATGCGTTTATTCCGCTATCGCCTTACCTCTTGTTTTGTTGCCTTAATCTAATGGTCGATTATATTGATTTTTTTGTTTCGTCTCTCGTATCTTTCCGTGTCCCGGCCGCCTATGCTATATACTAACTATATCATCATCACGTCTGCTGAAATGTGACTATGAAAATTCAATGCCAGTATATTTTTCAACACTGGAAAGCGACACCAGACTTTCGAACCTGATTGGCGCCACCGGCCGAGAACCCGGTGCCCTCGCTCCGGAGCTCGACCAGCCCCGGCCGGATCTTCTCCTTCCCTTTCTTCTCCTTGCTCTTCTTCTTGTCCCTTTTCCTAATTTTCTTACCGTTTTGGTCGGTTCCGTCTTCCGCGTCGCCGTCGTTGTTCTTGTCGTTGCTGCTATCGTCCCTGTCGACGAGGTCGGCGTCGCATACGTAACATCGTAACTCGTCTGCGCCGGCGGCCGGGGCGTGCGGGTCGAAGCCTTTGGCCGGCCGCATGAACTTGTCGACGCAGCTCCGGCACATCACGTGGCCGCAGGGCTTCGCCAGCATCGCCTTCGAGGAGTTGCTTAGCACTTTCTTGCACGATGGACACACACGCACTGCCCGGTGGTGGTCCGCACCACGCCTATCCCCCTTCTCATCTTCCTCCTCAGCGAAGCGAACTGTCACCAGCGTATGCAACGAGTACGTGTGCGGCTTCTCTTCGGATGAGGCCGGACACACGAGCGTAGTCTTGGCCTTCTTAGTCACATTGTGCAGCGTATCTTTGATGTTGGAGGAGGGCGTGATCGAAGGTGTCCAGAACGACGGCAGAGTGGGCTTAGCTGCCTTCTCTTCGTCCATGGCCTTGCGTGCCTTTGCCCGGTCCTCAGCGGCGATGCGGAGGATCTCATCATCATCAATTTCGAATTTCCGCTTGCCGGTGCGGGTTCCTCCGTCGCCATTGGTGTTGATGTTGGTGTCTCCTGTAGTGGTTGTACGATCTATTATCGTCGTCGTCGTCGTCGTCGTCGACCAATCGCCCGGCTTCGGAGTCGTAATCTTCGTAGTAGTAGAAGTATTGGGGCGGGGCAAGGAGGTGGCGGGGCCCAGGCCGCTCTGGATTATCTCGAACTCGCGGACGGCGCGCTCGTGCTCCTCGGCGTCGCGGCGGGCGCGGTCCTCGCCGACCTCGCGGCGCTCGTGCTCGCGGGCGCGCTCGAGCCGGCGGATCTCCTGCTTCTGGGCTAAAATGTTGCTCAGGGCGCACTCGCGGCAGAAGACGTCACCGTGTGCGCACGAGACCGGGTCCCGCGCGATCTCGAGGCATAGGCGGCAGGCGGAGAAGCTGAGGAAGCTCTCGCGTGTCAGGCGTGCGCTGGCCGAGCCCCAGGACCGGCTGGCGAGCTCTCGCTCGTGCGAGGTGAAGACGGCGCGCGAGGTGTTTCGTTTGCCTGGGGGGTTGGTTAATATTTTGTTAGTCAAATCGGAAGAAGGGAAAAGGGGTAGAAGAAACAAATAGTCTGCTGGTGCAGAAGAGAGAGAGAGAGAGAGAGAGAGAGAGAGAAAGAAGTCTTAGTAGCTAGACATAAGTGCAGGAACACTTACTGTGGGACATTGGTGATATTAGGATATTCAAAATAGAAGAGAGGGTTTATAGCTCGGACAGACAACTAGAGATAAGTTGCTGTAGGTCGGTACGGAAAACTACACTTCACGTACGCGGGTAAACAGGCTACATACATAATTATGGAGAACATATACATATTTAGTACATATAATACGGATTAGGTGGGTACTTACTACATAAGGTACTTACTTAATACTTATACACTAGGTGCATTAAAAATAAGAATAATCCCGTGTCTCCATAGGTATTCCCCACACCAACTCGTTCCTGACTAACCTAATTAACCTCTTTTCTCTTAGCCGTGATGGTGCTTCTCTCTGATCCTCACGCGCATCGCTCAACCTCAACATGTAGCCCTAATACGTTTCCTTCTTATAAATCCCGGGCCTTATTCTCTAGACGGTGTACTTTGAGGGCGCTGTGCAATTGGGGACTTTCATAGCGCCCGAAGACGTTGATATGTCGCAGCCCCGTCCCAACAAGCTGTCATTACAGCAGCCAAGCCTACCATGGCGCATGACCTCATCCTTGGTCATGGGTCTCACGGGCTCGCTTTCGAGGGGTTTCCTATACGGGTTGAATTCCGTCGAAGTCGTCGGCTTGCAGAGATTCCTGGATATCTTAGACCAGAGAGAGGATATCGAGAAAAGGCAGAGGGGTCTCATCACGGGTAAAAGCCTCACTCCACATCTCAATGCCATGACATGCGAACTAATTCCACCTTTTAGTTTCGAACCACATAAGCGTGTGAGTGAGCGGTACCCGCCGCAGACTTTGTTAGTCGGTCCCGAGCTTGACGTGTTGTATGTGTGCGAATAGACTCGACGATCCTCTCATGTGGGGAGTCCTACCGTTGCGGTATGCATTCAACCCGTCGAATCATAGATGGGGTTTAGGCGCCCACGATATATGTTTCAAGAACAAGTGAGAGGCTTCATTCCCGTCACCGGAGCACAACTTACACCATGGTCAGACTCCTCGAGTCTTTCTTTTCTTTCGGCCAAGTCCTGCCCACTCACCGGCTCCAATATTCGCCCCATGGGGGCCTGTTCCAGCCCACCGTCCCACAGGCTATCCGGCTCCTATCTTCCCAGCCCTCTGTTGGTCTTCAGCCCGGCGAAGAGACGGATGATCGTCATGACTTGGGAGACCCCTTCACCTCGGGTGGTCTGACATTTACTACAACCGGCATAGATAGGCACATTGCGCCGTCTGTCTACGCCCGGAATCGGCATAGCTGGGTTCATATCTTTCCCGAAGCCTGCGTTTATCAGAATCCCAGCATGTTCCTGCGATATTTCAAATGGGGCTTTTCTCGGTTGATACTGGAGAGCGAACCCATGCCAGATGTCCTACCTATGTTCATCGACGGTACGCAACGCATAATGCCCGAGGATAGGGGCTGGCCTCGTTTCCTGCCCCGCTTTGGTATCAGGTTTCGCATGGCGTTTGGTGAATTACTAGATACCGAAAAGACTTTCGGTGACTTGCGCACCCGGTGGCAGGAACTAGTTCGCAGAGAGAAACGAGTGCTAGCGGTGGGGGAGCTGACAGACGAACTAAAGTACGGAAAGGAGGCCGTGGACCTGCGCATTGAAGTGGCTAGGCGGATCCGGGATGAGATATTGAAGGTCAGGAGAAGCTTGGGATATCTCGATGAAGAACCGCCAGGGTTCGAGTTGGCAGAAACGTGGGCCAAAGAGTCCGCAAAGACCAAGTTCAAGAGCAATGTGGATGACAGTCTTGTCAGCAAGCAGGAATGAGTCAGCAGTGCCGAAAAACAAATCAGCATAGATTTAGACGAGGTATCCGTACTGTAGTCTAACATAGGCGGATACCTAGGTAGTTTGGCAGCTGGATAAACTAATACATGTCGATTTACTACTTCTACCCAGTGATACAGCTCACCTTAAGCCCTCCTAAGGACCTCCCTACCTAGGCATATGAGATATCGGTCTTTAGGGGTCTGTTAGGTCTACACGAACTTAGGTATTTTTCAGTCGAGCATGGCCAACAAACTGGGCATGGTCTGTGAACAAATCACCGCGGCCACTGTCACGTACAAGATAGCGAGTATCAGGGTATTGAGTGCGTCGATTTCATGAACTATTCCTCCGTGAAAACCATAAATATAACACAAACGTCTATAACACGAGCTGGATCGCACCCTGCCAAACGCCATCCCGGATTATGCTCGCACCCCTTATTTCGTGAAAAACCTTGACGTGTTTTAGACGTCGAGAATAATGCTTTGCTATGCCTCTGGTGTGGTCGAATCAGGGCGGGAAGTACGAGAAACCATTAAACAAAAAATATCATCCCAGTTCCCCAAGCATCTTCTTGAGAGGGGAAGGGTTCTGCATTCTTCCTGAGAAATACCGCCCTCCCTTCCCCGTGATTGCTACGCTGCATGTTATCCCCTAGCATAGCCAGACTACTGCCACTACTAATACCCAGTGTCATATGAGCTATGCGTAGGCACAGCTTGCGGCGCGTACCCCCTGACGTGAGTCTGCATGGCTGTTTGTTGCTGCGCCTGGTGTTGAATGACCAGGTCAGAGAACCAGGGATGTTGTAAGGCATCATGAGCACTGATTCGGTGTTCTGGACGGAGGACGAGCATCCTTTGCAAGAGGTCGATACCGAGCTGGTCGATCTGGGGTAAAATGACCCTTAGATCCTGTGTGGCATACATCTGGAAGTTAGGCTTGTATTCGGGGAACTGTGTGATACCAGGCCATGTCCGTTCGGTCGGTGTGCCCATTATTCTGAAAATGCGGACAATCTGGTCCTCATTTGTCGTGCCCGGGAACAGAGGTCGACCAGTGTACATCTCGGCCATAATACAGCCAGCCGACCAGATGTCAATGCTTGTGTTGTATGTCCTGCTGCCCAACAGGACATCAGGGGCGCGGTACCACAGGGTGACTACCTCGTTGGAGAAGGTATTGACGGGGATACCAAAGGCTCGAGCCAACCCGAAATCTCCGAGCTTGAGTGCGCCCTTCCCATTGATCAGGAGGTTCTGCGGCTTCAGGTCTCGGTGTAAAACACGATTCTGATGACAGAAGTCAATACCCTTCAACAGCTGGTACATAAAAGACTTGATAGTTAATGGCTTCAAGGCGCCTCTGTCGCCGTGGGTGTCCATGTATTTCTTGAGGTCCCCGTCCATGAACTCGAAGACAAGCATGAGCTTGTTCTCAGTGTGGATGACATCATGAAGCGCAACGATATTCTCATGCTTCAGCTCCTTCATCAACGAGATCTCGCGGATGGCCGTCGACGGGGTGCCTTCTTCGGAATCGAGGTGGATTTCCTTGAGGGCTACTAGTTCGCCGGTCTGGCGGTTCCGTCCTTTGAAGACCTATGGTTCCCAGAGATGTTAGAATATATTAGACCTAGGAAAAACACTGTTCATGGAGCACGCACGGTGGCATAGGTACCCTCGCCTAGCTTCTCGAGCTGTTGGAAGGAGCTTGGATGTCTCTTTGGGTCCATCTTGGCGCAGATGCTGTGATGACTTGGTGAAGCAACAAACGTACTTTCGGTGATGCCGACTTAACTTGGGACCCGGGCGATTGTTTGGGCGTGGAAGGTCGTGATGAAGCAACGGGGGCAGCGCAGGGCGGCTATTAAGTATTAGGAGGCGAAAATACGGCAAGGCAAGGCACAAGATGAGGTGGCGTGATACAAGCGACTCCCCACAGAAGCGCCGCGGTAAGGAAAGATGGAGGACGTCGACCTTTGAGGCTTATGCTTATAGCGCTCGAGGGGCGGTTAACTAGAGGTCGCGATAGTATTTTGTTGGACGATGATGGTGCTAGGTACAGGACAACGCTGGGGAGGGGCAGAACGAAGACTACCTCTGGCATCGAATGTCAATCGTTAAACGCTTATGCAAATAACGAGGTGCTTTCGCAACCTAGTACCTAACGGCACACGGAAGTATGTATGTACATACATTACCTAAGGTACCTAGGTACCCAGGTAGGTACGTACCTCTCCCCGCCCTCCTTATCAGTTGAATCAATACCTAGTGGACCTCCCCTGGCCGAATCATAAGTACCGCCTGCCTGCATCATTTCCTACATCGCAACATCGAAAGTATACGAATCGAGTGCATTACCCGGGAAGTTACTAGAAAGCTATCACTGACTCCTGGTTCATCAAGCTTAGGCAAGACGCAAGGGTACTACTACTAACTTACCAATCCACGAGAGAGGTCTCGTGATATACGGAATAGACTGTTACAACAACATCAAGAATGCTGAATCCCTCCATGGCCCGGTGCCAGCATATTCAACTGAATATCTGACTTGATGCAAGGTTTTCTCTAGTAGCTATATCTAAATGCTCGATCTTCTTTATCTGTCATATCCAAGACAGGTGCGCCGTTCTTATCCATTTGTACTTCGTCCATGCGGCCTTCGACCTCGCCGTCGCTATCTCGATCGCCGTTGTCTTTCTGGCAGATAACCCAGTATGCCACGACGACTATGATCAGAAGTATCCATGTCGCAATCGCTGTGACGACGCCCTCGAAGTATCTCGGTGAATGTGTCCAGAGCTGCGGAGACCCGATACACCCGGCGCAATATCCGATAAAAAACATCGCATTGACGATGGAACGCTTGGTGTTTCCTTTTGTGTTGGATGCTGATAGCGAAAGCAAGATGGACATGACTGATGTGATGCAAGATGCAAGCCATGAGGCCACTATCATGCCCCAGCCAGCCGCCACCTCCAGCTTCAGAAGCAGTACATTACCGACTAACGGTGGGATTATGAGGGCTAATACCACAACCGATCGTCGGTGTGGGAAGACTGCGCAACCCAACACACCAATCCAGATGAGAAGCACCTGTACGGCACCCGATGGGGCCGTGTATAGCAGAGTTTGGTACCTGTCATAGCCGAGAGACTTGATCACCAGAGACGCAAACGTCAATACCGGTGACTGCATGGTGATAAGCACGCCGAAGGCAAAGATACACCATGCCTTAGGGTCCGTCAAGGCCTCACGCAACTGGCCTGTCGAGAAATTCGTTTTATCACCTCCTTCGCGGTCCTCGATCATTCGTCGGGTGATGATGCCCTTTTCTCTCGCGTTGAGGAACCAGGCATCCCTCGGGCCATCTGGCATGAGAGAATAGAAAGCAAGACCGGCTGCCGAGGTCAGAGCCCCTGCGACGAGAAACAATACCCGCCATGGCGCGAGGGCGAGCGATGCGTTCTTGCCGATCCCGTACATGAGAAGTGCGCCGACGACCTGGGCAAAGCCGTTCATTGTAACCCATAGCCTGGTAATCAACCTCAGATTAGAGTGGAATTCGACGTAGTTGGTTGGGTATTAGTACTTACGCAGTGCGTAAGGCATGTTCATCTTTACGATGCCAGATACTAGTCATTGTGACAAAGGCTGGCGATACTGCTCCCTCGGCAAACCCAAGAAGAAACCGGACAGCTGCGAAGCCAGCAAAATCATGTGGTGCAGCCAAACACATGCAAATGACGCCCCAGATAAACCTATTTAACAGTAAGAATAATCTCGACGCCAGGCGGTCTTTATGAGAAAGGCAAGGCCTTACACAGTACCGCCCA
The DNA here is from genome assembly GCA_022695795.1 of Biscogniauxia marginata. Classification (NCBI taxonomy): domain Eukaryota; kingdom Fungi; phylum Ascomycota; class Sordariomycetes; order Xylariales; family Xylariaceae; genus Biscogniauxia; species Biscogniauxia marginata. Next base: position 555,368 of record MU404066.1, read on the forward strand.
CAAACTTAGCCAAGTTCAATCTACTCATGAGGTAGATGAACGGATACTCCGCAACAAGTTGTCCTAATTAAACATTAGCCTAGGTATGCTCTGATACTTGTCCCTCTGCACGACTTATACGACATGTAGAAGAACATACATACCAATGTAGAAAATAGATGAGCACCAAGAGTACTGCTCATTTGTCATGTTTAAATCAGTGATAAGACCGAAGACACTCGCATAGCTCAGGCTCTGCTTGTCTAGGTATTGCAAGAAAAATACCAAGCACATCTGCCAGGAGAATGAGTACACAGTACTAGCAACAACGACGCACGCGAGCAACGCACCATCGGGAGTATCGTGTAGTCGATTTTTCTTAGCAATGCACGCTCCTCTGACAAAGTTATGGGATCGCCCAGCATGGCAACATGCCCCGGCTGGAAGTCATTGCATGCCGATTGCGAACCACGTGTCTTCAGTGAATATTTCTCAGTCGATATCGCCATAACTTGGAAGTGAAGTCTGGTTCTCAAGTCGGGACTGTAAATAATCAGAATGATATAAACTAGGCCAATGTGCTTAAACGTGCTACAGCTACATATAAAACCCCCCCAGCGAGATATTGCAGAGATACTGATAATGGAAGTCTCTAATAAGCTTAGAACACGTTGAGGTTATCATAACATGACCTCGGGCGCCCAGTTGCCGGTCGTTGATACCCCGAAGTGGCTGATTCCGGTAACTTAGAGATCGGGACTGATCCGATCGATGATAGGAGTCCTTGTTCCCCGCGGCAAACCATCACTGGAGAATATCGATTCTTTTCAGAATCATTGGCGAGCCTATCCTAGAAATATATCCTGCAATATCGTCACCGAAGCAATGGTGAGCACGAACGAGATACGGCCTTGGACCCAGCCGCCTCCACGATCGTACGTTTTCACGAACGCTAATGTAGTCGATGTCGCGGCTGGCAACGTTCGGGGAAACTCGACAGTGAGTATTCAGAATGGCCGGATCACGTCTATCACGAGCGACATTCCTGTAGAGACGGGCGATGTTACGATTATTAATCTACAAGGACGATATCTCACGCCCGGCCTGATTGATTGCCACGTGCATCTAGTCGCTGTCCCGGGCTCGGGCGACCTTGGCGCGGCTTTCGGCAACCCGAACGATGTCTCGGTGCTCCGGCAGCCGTACGTATGCGCGCAAATGCTTCATCGGGGCTTTACGACCGTACGCGACTGTGGTGGGGCGACGTTAGCACTCAAGTCTGCTGTCGCAGAGGGTGTCTTTCCCGGGCCTCGCATATTCATTGCGGGTCGCGCGCTCTCGCAGACAGGCGGACACGGCGACCACCGAGCTCCGTATGACCGCTCGCAATCCCTCTGTTGCGGCGACGTTGCCGAAGGGCTCCTGGGTAGGCTGTGCGACGGACCGGCAGAGTGTATGCGGGCGGCGCGCGACGAGCTCCGATGCGGTGTCGATTTCATCAAGATCATGGGGTCAGGGGGGGTATCGTCGCCGACAGATCGCATCGAGCAGCTGCAGTTCACGGGCGAGGAGATCAGGGCCATTGTCGAGTGCGCGAAGAATGCCAAGTCCTGGGTCACGGCCCACGCCTACACGGCCGAGGCGATCCGGCACTGTGTAGAAAATGGCGTCCGCGGCATCGAGCACGGCAATTTCATCGACGCTGAGACGGCGAGTCTGTGCGCTGAGAAGGGGGTCTTCCTGACGCCGACGCTCGTTACGTATGCCACTATGGCAGACGGGAAATGGGACGGTTTCCTACCAGCTGATCTGGCGGCCAAGAACGAAACGGTGCTCGCCGCCGGCCTCGAGGGCCTCAAGATCGCAGCGGAAGCGGGCGTCACGCTGTGCTACGGAACCGACCTGCTTGGTCCGCTTGGTGCTGCACAGCTAGGCGAGTTTGCGCTGCGAGCACGCGTGCTGAGCCCGCTCGAGATCTTACAGAGCGCGACGGTGAACGCGGCCAGGCTGCTGCGCGTGGAGGACTCGTTGGGCCAGGTGAAGGAAGGGTTCGAGGCTGATCTGTTGGTCGTCGCGAGCAACCCACTTCAGGATGTCACCGTTTTCGATAAGCCGGAACAGAGCGTGCTCGGCATCATAAAGCAGGGGCGGATATACAAAAGTCGTTGGGACCCCCTTGTCGAGGATGTCCGCTCGCAGCCCGTCGTCTGATCTAAAGCTCCATTACATGTGTGTATCGTTCGAGAGAAAGTCAACGTGCACATCCCTCCGTATATACTTCTTTCGGAAATGTGTTTACTGGCTCCTCGGGTAAAAGAAAGACTGCATAAGAAGGTAGACAGGGGGAAACAAAAATAATATGTAGGTATGTAGGTTAGTATGTAATGGTCTTTCACTTACCGCCTCGCCATTTTAGATCCCCCAGTATATATCCAAATGTATTGTGTTTCAATCTTACGACATTGAAGAATGATGAACTGGGCACATCATTTACATCGAATGGCTTAGTTCTTCTATCGCCTTACATCCAGTGACTAGCAGCAAAACACTAAATGATTCGAGACCTTGTGAAGTAATTGAACCTACCTAATGTACTGTATATAATAACAGCCAGTATAAATACCTACCTACCTAGGTAGATACCTATAGCACGCTAAGAAATGCTAGCGCTAAAACAACGGTATATGTTCCGTAGTACTAGCGTCCTGTAACCCCAAACGGAAATAGTCTACCCCGCTGGCTCCATTGTATGTGGGCTCACCCCGTCTCAACTAACCTCACGACTACCTGCTCCGTACACCTACACTACCTCTTATTAGTCTACGTACTACAATAGCACTCAACATCAGGACATTTCCGCGACAGTCAACCATCCCCCCCAACCAGACAGGCCGTTTCCCTTCCTTCTACTTATAATAATACATGGAACAACATGCGAACGACTCTATTATCAAGTGAGCTGCCGATGTGATACACCCCCCTCAAGATGCGACCTCTTCCGGGCAACGACGCTTGGATTGGACGTCAGCGCCCCGCCGGCTATGATTCCGCTACTCTGCGAGCCTCCGCCTCCAACAACCACATGTCGTTCTTCCTTGCCGACGAATCGGCCATCGATTCGCACCTCGAGCACACCACTGCGCCTGCCCATCACAGAGATGCTCGGAAGCTTGCCGACGCTGCCCACGTCTTGTCCTCCTCTTCCCGCAGGGACGATAGGGATCACGCGTCGAGACAGCCTGAGCGGGACTATGCGTCTTCGTATTCGCCATCGTCGAGGGCTTCCAACCTGACCTACAGCCCGGCATCGCTGAGGTCCCAGACTCAGCCGCCCGGATCGCGACCGATAACACCCATAATGCTCGGTCCTTCTTGCTCCGTGTCCGCCATGAGTAGCCCGTCTTCTAGGAGAAACTCTCTTGGCGGCTCCATTTCGGAGCATGCCGTGACTTTTGAAGAGGACGATGAACCGCTCGGCAACGAGACCTCGGGCATGCTACACAGCGGCGCCGCTCCTCAGCTTGTTATGCCTAGCATCAAGATGCCAAGCCGACGCCCCTTTACCGAGTCGGGTAAAAATATGGGTCGCCTCAAGGTGCTCTTGGCTGGCGATTCCGGTATGGTGCCCTCGCGAGTCTTTTGCTGTTATGTAGCCCCTTTAATCAATAATCTCTAGGTGTTGGGAAAACTTCGCTGGTTAAGGCCATTGTCCAAATATGCGAGCACATCGTTCATGTCGACCCCATCTCCTCTCAAGTGGAGCCTAGTAAGGGGCCATCCAAATCGAAAGCGAACACGGACACTTTGAGAACAGGTTTGAATCCGACAGTTGGTATCACAGAAATATATGCCAGTACCAAACCTTATCCCGAATGGTGGTCCGACCTAGACGAGTTCCGCGCTACCCAAAGACGAAAGAGCATGGGCGATAGCGTTTTGGAGCGTAACATCTGCTTCGTAGATACTCCGGGTTACGGCGGCGGCTCGTCAGTGAGTCCCCCCAATTTCTTTTCGCTAGAAGATATACTGATCGCTTTAGGCCATGGAAACTATTGCGCCCTGTGTTGAATATGTCGAGTCGCACTTAAGCAAAGTGTCCTCGGATGCCTTGAGCGATTCGGACATGATGAATATGTTAGGAGGCGACGGAGGCTGTCAAGTGGATGTTGTGTTCTACCTTATATCCAAGAGTACGTTGCCAGGCCTTGCCTTATTATAAAGGAATTGCTGCTAACCACCTCTCTAGGATTGAAGCCGGCCGATCTAGAGTATATCCGCCGACTTGTGCCATTGACTAACGTTATTCCTATTTTGTCCCAGGTAGACTCTTTGTCACCAGAACAGCTCGCAACTTGCAAACGTGAAGTTGCTGGCCAGCTTCGAGAAGCTAATATTCGACCTTTCAGTTTCACACCATCGTCTCCGCCGAGTTCTGTCGCATCTATGCCGGCCGTTCCCTACACGGCATCTAGTGCAAATGTTTCTGACTATGACATAATGGATGCTAGCCTCCTTATGAGCCCCGATTATGTGCAGCCTATAATGACGACGGAGCTTGGGTTTCTCGTGGAAAATGTCTTTAGTCCCAATGGAGCATCCTGGTTGCGGCACTCGGCGGCCAAAAAGTATCTCTCGTGGAGAGATACAATCGTTTCACGGCCACGCCATTTGTACGGGCCATTAACTGTCACCAGACCGGGATACTCGTTGGCACTGACTCGGTCATCGAGGATTTCCATGGGTCCGTTACCATCGCTAGCGCTTGCGCGCGTAGCTGAATCAGGGCGAGACAACACACCACCGCAACTTCATGTGGTCGACTGGGCCGCAGATCTTCAGCGCAGCCTCGCTAGTGAACGGTCACGATATGAATCTCTTGCTCGTGGTGAGCGTGCTGTCTGGCTTACGGAGAGGCTGAGTGAATGCTTGCGAGACGGTGCGCTCGTGGCCGTGAATGAATCAACGGAGACAACGGCTGGGTGTAGGAGGAGGGGTAATCAACACGGGCTTTCTGGGCGCACGAAAAAGCATCAGGATCCGCTAGGCCTGCTCCAGGTGACCGCGGACCTGAAAGCGAAGGGTTGGATGGCGGTAGAGCTCCTGGGAAGCCTCGGTGTTATGGGAGGTCTAGCATTCTGTCTGTCGAGACTAGATTGGTGCATGGAGCCTGTTGAACTGGCAGAGGAGTGGGTCAAATTTTGGGGCATGGATATCTAAAGGCGTTTATGATGATGATGATAATATATATATATGTGTGTGTGTGTGTGTATGTGGTAGGATGTGGCTAGAGGCTATACTCGTGAACCCACCTCGGTGTAGAAAAAACAAATGACAATCTCGCAATTCAGGTACAAGCAGGGACAGAACGAGGATTGTACAGGCACGGACTAGATGGAAAGACGGTGCTATTTATCTGGCAATTTTTATCTCATGGGCATAAGTACATGTATACATACATACTTATAAGTTGGTTAGCAAGGCAAGTTGGGTATAAGTCTACCTACCTAGAGTGGGTCCCGTATGCAGACGCGAAGTACCTAGGTACCTGTGGCGTAATTGGTCACAAGTACCTAGGTATGCGCGAGGTGCGTGCTAGGTGCATACGTACATTAGGTAATGGATGTAGCTGAATAATAATTGGAGAAGTACATAATGTACGTACACTTAGCAATTCTGTTAATAGACTTAATTACGGTTGGTAGGCACGCGCGCTACTTTGGTTTTTTTCATCCGCCATCGCCTTTTTTTAATTCCTCCACTTCCCGTTGTCTCTTCGTTTGCATCATTCATTACTTGTTTTTTGTTTTCCTGCTTCTTACATCCTTCATCCGGTCCGTTCTGATGTTTTGCCGAGGACAGTCTATTTTTACTTAGTTTGTAATATTCTCTTATACCCCAAACTCCCACTACGCCGCGACCAATCGAGCCGACCTCGAGAAACGTATTCCCGCGCTGAGTGCACCAACGGCCTTCGATGTGTCAGGCCTAGAAGACATCCATCTCATCATCATCCTCTCCGTTTGACGTCGCGCAATTCCACCACCTTCGTTCGATCACTCCCCAGCCCGCACCGGAATGAACATGGCAAACATGGCAAGCACCGATAAGACATGGGGCATCACGCCGCCAATATCTTCTACGCTCCCCACGCCCGCCGAATCACATTCTACTAATCTGCTCTTAGAGGAGCTGAGGTATCAAAACACGTTCGAGTCTGCGTCCGAGACCAAGAAGAGGTGAGCCGACATCATCTCACTAAATGTGTGCATGTTCCATGTGGCAGTCTTGACCAACCTTCACATTGCATAGAGAACGAGTCCTCGTCGACCTCGAACGCATCGCCGACGAATTCGTTAGACGAGTTGCCAGGGAGAAGGAGCCTCGCAATGAGGTCCTCATTCGAGATGCCCGTGGAGAGGTCTTTACGTATGGGAGTTACTGTCTGGGTGTATACGGTCCCGGTTCCGATATCGATACCCTCGTTACCGCACCCCGATACGTCACTCGCGATGATTACTTCAAGCACTTTCCTGGCCTCTTGGAAGAGATGGCCCCGAAGGGTGCTATCACGAGTCTCACGGCTGTAGAGGATGCCTTCGTGCCCATCATCAAGTTTGAATACTGGGGTATCAGTATTGATTTGATCTTCTCGCGGATCGCCACCCTAACTCAGTTCCCACCCCACAAGCAGCTGAAGTTGACTAACAATGAATATTTGCGTGGCCTCGATGATCGCGAGCTGAGGTCTCTGAACGGAACACGCGTGACAAACGAGATCCTCAACTTGGTACCCGAACAGAGCACATTCCGCCTGGCCCTGCGAGCCATCAAGCTGTGGGCCCAGCGCCGCGCTATATACGCCAATATCATTGGTTTTCCTGGTGGTGTTGTATGGGCTATGCTGGTGGCGCGCGTTTGCCAGCTCTATCCGAAAGCCGCAAGTGCAACTATTGTTTGCAAGTTCTTTCAGATCATTAAAGGCTGGCCTTGGCCCATGCCCGTGCAGTTGAAACACATGGACGACGGGCCCTTGAACGTTCGTGTCTGGAACCCAAAGGTGCGAACTCTGCGACCAACAAGCTTCTCGGCCTGGACCACACTAACCACGATCATTGGCTGTAGATCTACAAAAGCGATAGTTTCCATCTGATGCCTGTCATCACCCCAGCTTACCCGCAGATGTGCGCAACATTTAACATCACTCACTCTACGAAGGCGATCATCCAACGCGAGCTCGAACGTGGTGCCAAGATCACCGAGAAGATCAGGACCTCAAAGCTTGCCTGGAAAGATCTATTTGGGAAGCATACCTTCTTTACTACAGACCACAAGTATTACCTAGCCGTCATTGCTACCAGTACGACTAAGGAGGCCCACAAGATCTGGTCTGGCTTCGTGGAGTCCAAGGTCCGTGTTCTGGTTGGTGAAGTGGAACGTCATGCATCGATAGCACTTGCCCGTCCTTTCAATAAAGGATATGAGCGACAACACCTAGTCAAGACCGACCAAGAGACCGAGGACGTTCAGAATGGAAGCTTAGCCTACGTTATCCAGGACGACGATGACAGCAAAGTCAAAGTTAAGGCCGAGGCCGAGGCTGACCAAGATATTAAAGTCGAGGTCAAGATAGAGAATGGTGAGCCGGCAGCCCCCATCAAAGCAGATCCTGAGGACCACAACATCAAAGAAGATCCCGAGGACTATAAGATCAAGCTGGAGGACATACCAACTCTAGGCACCAAGATATACACCACGACACATTACGTAGGCCTGGAGCTTACTGAAGGTAGGTGTAAAATTCCCTTCCACCTCCGTGGTAGAGTCCGCGAGTGGCCCTGGTGCCAGCGAAGCTTACGATGATATTCCTAACCTGAGCTCGATCATCTACTAGGTGCGAAAACTTTGGACTTATCCTATCAAGTCAACACATTCAAGACAATGTGTAGTGAATGGGACAAGTATGAGGCGGATTTGAATTTCTTGAGCATCCAGCATGTGAAGAAGTAAGTCAGTCGTGATGTGGTACATGGACGGGAGCTTAACATCGCTAGTACTAATCTGCCCGACGACGTCTTCGAGCCTGGCGAGATTAAGCCAACGCGACCCCTTAGGAAGATGGTAACGAACGGTGCGACCGCGAGCGGCCAGAAGAAGCGCAGTGCTCCGACCGAAGTATGTAGGATGAATGGCGAATTGCTGATATAAAGACTATCGCCAACACATTCAAAGGAAATCCCCCTCAACTATCTGGGTGTTTGCTAATTTGAATTTTAGGGCAACGCTCCACCAGCGAAACGACCACAACCCTCTCTACAAACCTCCGCTGCTGCTGCTGGCTGAGCGGCGGGCAACATTCTATGGGGTTTTCCGACGCGCCCGAGCCCGTCCGTAACCTACTTGGATGCCAATTGATATTCTGCGGACTGGCATTCTGGGTTGTACTAATACTAACCCCAAAATAGTGTGCCGTGTCTGGCCGTTCGATGTTAGTGGATGAGTTTCCTTCCTTGCCTTGCATTACAACCCCAACCCTGAACACGTGCTGCATGAATAACCCGCGCCTTTGAGCCAGCCAACCGGGCAGTACCAGAAGAAAGCATAACACCAGAAATAAGACGGAGGTCGCCTAGTGAATAGAGGTTTCTGAGTGACGAAGATTCATAATAATGCCAATAGAAGCCACACAGGGTGTCGGATGCCCCCCTTCCCCCCGATGACAAACACGGGTCATACAGGGAAAAAAAAAGAACGAGAAAAAAAAAAGGATAGTCTGGATCAGTCTTCCCCCAGCTCTATACGATACGTCCCGGGTTATCTCTTAGATAAAGCTCATTCTAGGTCGCTGATTTCTTTTCTATAGAATTATCAGTTGGGAGGACACGAAGGCCGGAAGAGAACAGTGTATCTAGGTGAATTTTGCAGATAAATAAAACCCCCTTTTTCCGAGGCACACAAGTGCCTCGATAGCTGATACCACACTCCTACCTACATATGAGTTTCGACTTTCCGTTCGACAGACAGAGGGAACGTGAGAAATGAATGTGAAAGTGTATAAAAATGGTCGCGAGATGATTTACGTCGTGAGTGACACGTTGACCTAACCAGGGATTTTGGAGACCTGGCTAGAGGTTATCTACGAACCGTGTATAGTTTTACATCACGTCATACCATGATCGTTGTAGGGGACGGGATTGTCAAGACAAATGAATAGTCTTCCAGCTACTTGAGCATTTCACCTTTAGGGTTGCTTTCCTTGGGTACCCTTGTGGTTAGTTGGTAGGTTAAATAGTAGCAAATATGTGAAAGACGAGGTGCGAGTGAGAAGGCAAAGAGGAGGAAAGAGAGCTTTAAGCCCAACTAAATAACTTCTCTTGCGTCTTTATGGCATAATTCCCATGTGAGGGGAGGAGATTTCAAGACGGTGCCCTTACATAGCGCATAAGCAAATAGGGGAAAGGAAAAAAAAAAATTTTTAATTGCATTAAATCATCGCGCCTTTTTTTGTTTTGTACATAGTGTCTATATTTATAAACACGCCTATCTTTTTGCCTTTCACTATTTATCTTGTGCGTGTGAAAATCAATAGTGATGAGAAGGTCGAAGCTATCGTCGCCCCATTTAAGACAAAAAAAACAAGGGATCGCACAAACACCCTTATGACCTCGCTTCCCCCTCCAGAGTAATCCTGGAATCCAATCCTGCTTGCTTCCGTATTTGGGTGAATGTAAACCGAAGATGCCCCCCTTCATTGCGCCACATCTATTATTGACCTTCCCCACAGGCCTTTCCCCCCTTCCCTCAACCGGAGGATATGCACGAAGTTTCCTAGGTAGTAATCGTTAACAACGATGCAATGCGGTGCGCGACGGCGTTTATTCTTTGTCTCCGAGGTAAAAAATGGGTAGCTCCCCTAATCAGAAAAAAAGGAAACCTCATCGAGTGCTTCCCGAGTTTTACTGACTTGAGCAGAGGTTGGTTGGGAGGGGGCGGTCCCTTTCCTGTAGCTAATACCCTTCTCAGCCCACTCCCCTATTGTGTTATGTAAACAAACGCCAACCTTGTTTTTAGTGGTAATTCATCTCGCCGTCTAAGAAACGCAGGGGAAAAAAGAAAGAAGCCAACGCCATATCGCCTCGAATCGCGATCTATGCGTCTATGTGTCGAAAAATAAAACGTTATCATAACCGACGGTGTCGTCGTCGTGATCGGTCATAGAAAGTGAGACGTGATAGAAGAGTGCAGTAAGGTGGGTTGTAGAGTTTCAGGCCAACCGAGTTCTTGCTCGCGCTGTGCAACATCTCTAGCCTCGGCTCTTCCTGCCTGCTTTTCGTGGTTTCGGAGGTGGAGGAGGTTCACTGTGGAGATGTCCAATCTCGTCGATAGCCATGGTATTTGTCCAATTGAGGCAACGGAAGGTTGGCGGTTCTGGGCTCGCTTGTGTCTTCGTGCGAGTGGTCATGCGTTTGCTTTCTTCTTTCTTCTCAGTCTCCTTGGCTGCATCATGCTCTACACTGAGGTACTTGGTGCGGTTCTCCATGCTCGTTACGATCTTATCCTTATAGAGTAAGATTTCCTTGCGTAACTTGAGCTCGTTGAAGCCTCGCGGATCCAGCCAGTTGAGGAGAGAATCGACTTCGCTAGGCTCCGAATAGTAGCCCCACTGGCGAGCGTTGAAGACGCTGGTTCGGCCTTCTTCCATTTTCTTCCTTTGAGGCACCGTCATCTTGAACTTGGCCTTGTACTCGTCTTGATATTCCGGTACAAGGTCAATGTAACCTTCTCGTTCCATATCATCAGGTCCCTGGACCCAAATACAGCCATTGGCGTAGCCTGCGTCAGCGGTTGAGCTGTTAGGTAGGCCACCATACGGCATGCCGTTGCGCTCAAACCAGTAGTATCGATTCCAGAATCGGTCTTTTCCTAGAACTCGAGTTCGCCCGCAGTCGGCCTCTCGCAGGTCGTTGTCGAGAGTCGCAATCTCGTCCTCACATTTCTTGATCGAGTCCTCCTTCTTCTGGATATCCTTCATGAGCTTCAGGAACTGCTTTGACTGCTTCGGGACCTTGGCGGCCAGCTCGGCTTCTTTCTTGCGCTCCTGTTCCTCACGCTTGCGCTGGCGCTCTGCCGCCCGGTCACCGCCCCGCCGAAGCTTGCGACGCACATGAGCACCGTCCTCTGAATCAGCCGCTTCTTCGCTGGGCTCCTCAGCCGAGTCTTCCGCGTCAGCCATCTTCACATCACCATTAGTCAGTTCGGCGGGTGGCGAAGGTGGCATATTCTCCGGGAGAAGAATCTTGCGCTGATCATTCAGGATCTTCAAGTCTTCGATACTACTATTGGTCAGTACATGAGTACATAATTGGGAGATTGGTTTTCAACGTACGCTTGCTTTCGATTCCTCTGCCACTCAATCTTCTCTTTTCGGTATCCCGTCATAGTTTCGGCGCATTCATCCATATAGATACGTATAGCTCTAGTCTCGATGGTCAACATACAAAGTATCTGAAGGGCACGGATGCGAAGATTGAGGTCGAGAATCGAGTACTGATGGCGGACGGTCTCCCGGCTTAGCTCCATATCTGGAGGAACGAGGTGGCTTAACAGCTCTTCACAAGCCTCAGTTTGGCGTGGATTCTTCGACAATTGATGTAAGAGTCCAACCAACATCATCTCCCATCCACCATCTCTGAATTCGCGCTTCTTTAAGTTCTCGATCCAGTCAAAGTCTGCTAGTACCTCGGGAGCGCGATGCTTCACCGTCGGTTCGGGCGTCTTCTCTTTCTCAGCTGCCGCCGCCTCGGCCTTCATCCTCTCCGCCTCCAATTTAGCAAGGCTACTCCTAGTAGCACGACCGGTCGGTTTGGGCTCGGGCTCGGGCTCAGGTGTGGGCAGCGTACTTTCATCTTCTTCGTCTTCATCCTCCTCGTCGTCATCTTCATCGAGTTCGGGGAGATTCACCTGAAGCCTACCACCGTCTGCTTCGGAACTCACGATCTGCTTGAGAACTGAGCAGTGGATCTCGGTGAAAAGCTCACAGGGGTTATTCTCGTTCGTAATCTCCATCGCCTGGACAAAGTCGTCGAAAGTGAAGGAGTCGAGCTTGAATACTTCGCAATACACGTTCAAGGTGTCCCATGTCTCTAGCAAGGGTCCCATTGACTTCATTAGGATCTTATCATTCCGAGCACCGCTATCGATGACCCCCTCGGGCGGATCACTGCACATGAACTTCAGGGCCGGGCGCACGTAGTCATCACGAGGCTCCAATTGTAGGTCTTCGATAGGATACTTGGGGGGCGGCGGAGGAGGCGGCGGCTCTGGTTGTGCGAAAACGGGCGGCGGCGGAGGCGGAGGCATGCTATGTCGAAAAGGCACAGGAAAGTGGAAGGGGTTATTGCCAGGCACGGGCGGATGGGGCCCTTGGTCCTGCTCAAGGAACACATTGGGGCCTCCTTTGACACGAGGACCGGGGTGCGGCTGTTGGTTATGCTGTGCTTTGATGGTCTTTTGGGTCTTAGGCGCAGGCTTCAGTTCGGGCAACCGAGCGGGTCCCATATTATGGAAATGGTTCGCCATGCCGTTGACCTCTTGAGCGCCATTCGTCGGCTGAAGGGCGCGCTTCTGCGCCTGGTTCTGCTTGCGCTCGAGTAGTTTGTTGTCGTATCGCAAATGCGGTGGCACTCGGGTATCGATATGATATTGCGCAGCGACATCGTGCTTGACAAGCCACGGGGCGCCGTTCCATGCTTCCCTTGTGACCGTCTTCTTGATAAATGATCGCAAAACCGACTTGGTGAATATCTTCCTGTCGCGGTAAATATGCTCGCTATCGACAACAGCTTCTTCGTCCGGCCGGCCGTCGATGCTGGTGGAGTACCGCGAGAAGGGCTGAGTAAGAGTGCCGTCGGGCAAGACTTTGCTTCCGAGCCTAGCTTTGTCTCTAACTACTCCAGTCAAGCGCTCACCGTTCATCAGATGGATCGTGACCGACTCGCCCGGATAGTAGTCGGCCTTGAATTCGTCGTAGATCATATCTACCAGGGTATCGATTCTCGAGATGGTCTGAAACTGCACGCGCCGGAGGACGGGGCCTTTGAGGGCTTCAGGGAACGCCTGCTCAACCTCTTGAGCACCAGCAAGCTACACGACGAGTTAGAGACGCGACGGCGCGGTTACAGTACCATAGGCCACCACCTACCTCGCTCCTGAGAGCTTCGAAAAATGTCAAACCGGAATGGCCAGTGATTTGACAGATGAAGCGCGGCTGCAGGAAGGGGGGAGGAAGGTTAGTAGCTAGCTGGGAAGAAGTGATTGAAGCAAGTACCGAGGCAAGTACTGACCTGGTTATAGAAGTCGATTCTAGCCTAGCTTAGCATGGAGAACTAACAGGACGGCAGGCTGCAGAAACTTACCGGCTCAGATAATCATCATATGAGACGAATACCTCCCCAGTCTGGGAAATATGCCAAACCTGGGCGAAGAGCAAAGTTAGTGGGGCCAAGGACGGCGTAACATGGGATTATACGGATGCATTACCTCTGTAGAGTCATCGTCAACTACGGGCGTTTGCAAGAGCTGCACCGGTTTGCGCTTGAATAGCACCTGGAAAGGGTAAGTGACTTGTATGTAGGCGTCCTGGAGCGAGGTTTTTTTTTCCCTTACCATGGTGCCGGCCGGGAAGAGGAAAGAAGGTTGACAGCTTAGCCGCAAAACGGATCTGCAAGGCTGAAAGTCAGCCTTCCGACTATAATTTCACGTGTCAGTATTTTAAAAAGGGCTACAGGGCAGTCCAAACTGGTCTGTTGTTGGGCGGCAGGGGCGCCGTTGTGGAATTGGGCAAGTCGAGAAGTGGTGTTGGGTCAGGCGGGAGCAGGAGGTGGTAGTCCAGCTGCAGAGTAGAGAGGCATGGGTATGGGGAACTTACATGGGCTGCGAGGCTGTCAAAACTATATTCGGAACGCGGTCAGATCGGCACAGGACGCGTCGAGACGGTCATGGGGGGTTCTTTTGATGAGACTCGTGGTGGTGGTTGATGTAAATGCCGACTTTTGCAGACGCGACGGGCACGGGTGGTGGTAGTGTAAAAAGTTTTGTGTGTGTAGGCCAAGGAGGAGAGGGACGAGGACTAAAATAATAAATAATAGGCAAAGGCGGCGGAAGGGGGGGCGTGGGCGTGTAAGGGAAACTACTTAAGTTCCTAAAGTTGCGGGAACGTGAGCCAAGGTGCCGGGGATGACGGCGCATGCTTGAATGCTGATTGGTCAAACTAGCTCCGGATGTGGGAACGTTTCGCTTATTTGGGATGGCCTGGATGGGGCTTCTCTTTTTTTACCATTGTCATTGTCATGGCCACCCTGCGATAAACCACTCCTACCTACCCCATCTCTCTTCTGCATCCCTATCACCGCATCCAGCACTTTCACCCACATTCTTGTACTCGTTTTCATCGCCGCGAGACGAGCAACAGGACGAGTACTCGATTGTCCTCTCTGAACCAACTACCCTTCTTATACCCCCCGATATACGGTGGGCCCCGAGTTGCGCCGCCCAGGGTAGGCTCATTCTTGCTAAGTCACCTCGACTTGAACAACTACTTGCCAAGGCCGCTTTCAACCCAACAACGCACCGGGAGAATACTTTATTGACCTCAAAATGCAGCTAAACACCGAATCCACCATCGTCACAAATCCTGTCCTTTTCTGACGTTGCCAGCGTCAAGTGCACTCATATATCAGTGTAGATGGCTATAGTCCTCCTTTTGTGTAAGTCGTTAAGGACTGTCTCGATGCAACCTGGTCTAAGTGAAATTTCTATAACGGTTCCTGTTCCCTCTTGCATTTGCCCCAAGGCTTAGTGTGAGTGGGTTTTAACATCAATTAAGTTCTCGCTTTTCTCGTTCTTTGTTCGAATCGTTGTTAGGTTTGTCGAGGATGATGGGGCGTTGGTGAGACTGACTTGAGCGGGCCACGCGGGCCTAGCAATAGCCTACCAACAATTTTTAGGACCAAACAAAAAAAACACATGCCGTCAGTCAGTCCACCCTAGCAAGGACCAGTCAACGTGCCTTGCATAAAAACAATTTTGAAAGCTCCCCCTTCTTGTCACATGTTTTGGGGAGTGAGTATAGAATAAGATCAATCACTTGCTTGCGCTGTATACATGTATATATTTTCCGCTATGCTATCTACATTATCGTACAGCCGCCAGTCACTCTGATGTAAAATACACTACCATGAACCCAATCCAGGACCCGACAACTCCTATAGCCGAATATGAGCTCATAAACATCAGAGGTAGGAACTCGTAGCTCTTTCCGAATATGATCTGATGTAGGAGTGAGCAGTATATGATTAACGGTATGCTGATAGTGATATATAAGATGGCGAAGCGATCAAAGAGGAAGAACCTCGGTCGAACCGACGCCGGAGCCAGGCGGTCGAATACCATCAAAAACAGCACCAGCCAGAATATGGTGTATACTGTCTTGATCGGGAACTCGGCAGGCGTAAAGAGCAGCGGGAAGAGAGAGACATGGCC
The DNA here is from genome assembly GCA_022695795.1 of Biscogniauxia marginata. Taxonomy (NCBI): domain Eukaryota; kingdom Fungi; phylum Ascomycota; class Sordariomycetes; order Xylariales; family Xylariaceae; genus Biscogniauxia; species Biscogniauxia marginata. The sequence goes on from MU404066.1 coordinate 570,884, forward strand.
GGATACCGCCAAGGGACGGAATGCACTAAGGTGCCGTCGATCCTTGAGAGCTACCAGGCTGAATGGGATGATGACTAGAAGGATAGCCTTCTCGTGGACGTGCCAGCCGAACAGGAAAGATGCGTAACCGCAGAGCGTTACTGCTCCGACGAAGGCATCCCAACTGGGGCGTAGAAAAAGCTTCACCAGGGGGATGGCCTGGAAGAGCAGGGTCGCCGCGAAACACACCCTTGGTGTAATATCTGGGAGCACAGCAAAGGCCGTGTCTCCAACTAGGCCCCTTGTGACGCTGTTGATGGCCCCCGTCTTGACTGGCAACCCCAACTGCGGAGCGACTACAACTATAAGTATGACATTGTTGGGCGCGGGCTTAGGGGGTATAACTCACCAATGATTAAGACTCGGTCCATGAAAGAATACATCGCCCACACGTTTGGTGCCCAATAAGCATGGCAAAGGCCACGCGAAAACGGGAACAGCCTACTCAGCATTTGCTTCATTTGGCCCTTAAGAGCGAAAGGCCCAAAGGCCAATGCAAATACGCCGAGGATGCCACAGCCCAGCTTTACGCAATTGAAGAACTGAATGCGGTAGATGGACTTGGGCGAGAGGCAATAAGTCCGCAGGAGATAGACGAAGTAGGCTGGCGCAAGATAGAGGTATATATGTTTCATACACAACAAGGCGGCGAAGACCAGACCGCTCACCAGGAGAGTAGACTCCTGACGTGCCAAGACCAAGGAGAGGATGAGGATGCCGTACATGGCGCCATTATACTGGAAATGGATATGGTCAATGATTAGGAGGCCGGGTGAAAGGAATACAGAGATGGCCGCAGCCTGAGCGGCGCGCCTCGCTACCCTGTGCGAGGAGTCGATGAACCTTAAAGAGTCGTGCATCAGCTATAAGAGACGCGATGGTGGCTTAGTAGGGAAGCAGGGGTAAGAACAACGCACAACTGTAGGGCATAGAGCAAAATCAACTCTGTGATAATGACGGTGAGCCTTTGGAAGTACACTGTTTGCCAGCTATCGTAATCCAGATTGTAGACTCGCAACATGGCGGGATCGACCAGCTTGGCGGCCTGCGAAAGGGCCCATTCAAAGTAGGCGAAGAAGGGCGGATAGTCGAGAGTCCATTCAGAGGTCTTCTCGTAATACCATTCCCAGGGCGGCAGACTATTTGTGATAGCAAGCCAGTTCCGGTGGACTTCGAAATCGGTGGATTTGCTACGGAATTACTGTGCTTAGTGGCCATGGAAGCATGCTCACAAGCAGGGTGAGAACATACTAAGCTGGGAAGAGAAGGACCTTGAAAGCAGTGGCGACGATTGCGCACTGCGCAATGGTCGGGTATATCTCAGTCATTGTTCGCCTGGTTTCACCACAGGGGTCACAAAGACATGATCTCTGCGTGCCAGGGCGACACGTATGAAGTTCGGCAGTTTAGAAACGAAAAGCGATGGTGTTGGTGTTGGTGTTGGCGATGGGGGTTGGTGTTAGTGTTAGTGTTGGGTGGTAACTAAGAACTGAAGTCGATTGAGGCTTGATCTGCGCGCTAAAAGCCATCGGTAAAAGTACGTACCGATGTGCGACATGGTCTTGGACATCCGTCCGTTTATTAATTTATCAGGTACCCAAGGCACCGTACCTGAGGCAAGAGCTGACACTCGCGCCCAATTCCAACGTTGAACTTATCCTAATAAAGTCTATGTACCTACGTACATGTACTTAGGTACCTACCTAAGAATTCGAGACCCTTTTTTTCCCTTTCCTTTTCTGGGGAAGACGGAAGATTTAATAAACTGGCGCTTGAGCTTTCCTACTCGTGAATCTCACTTCCTTTTCCTTCTCCTTCATCACCTGCGTGTTTGAGTCTGCCTGGCTCTAGAATCCAATTGTATGTATTCGCATAGTCGAGATTAAAAATAACCAGTAGCTCTCTCTACCCCTTTACGAGCTCTTACGAGCTCTCCACAAAAATCCGTGCGGTTGCTGCAAAGTGTCCTCTCAGCCTGGCCCGGACTAGGAGAAACATTGAAAGACGGCGACGGCGCCTTTGCCTTTTCCTCCCCACCGCCAACCCGTCTCGTCATCCTCCAACAACTAGGTAATTCCTTTCTTTCACTAGAGATAGCCTTCTCCCGGAGCTCGCGTTGTTCTCTTTTTCCTTTTCTTTCTCTTGGTTTTAATCTTAATTTGTGACGCACGAAATATGCGTCTCCTATCATCGTCAGCCTTCGCCTTGGGGCTGGCTACTACCGCCAAACTCGCTGAAGCGCAGGCGCAATTTCTCGTCAGCGAATTGAGCTTTGGTCATCTCGGGAGGTATGTCGTGAGGCTAGGTGTTGCACTTGCTCGTGGAGATGCTTATAGTTGCGCTGCAGAATAAACGACCGAGGTCAGGCCACCGTACCTGGCTTCTCTATACAAGGCACCCCTGATACCCCCGAAGTCCTGTCCAACAAGTTGATTCTCACCCCACCGGCACCCGGCAATACTCGTGGCGCCATCTGGGCCGACCAGCCGAACCAATACGCTCAATGGGTTGTTGATGTCGACTTCCGCGTGAATGGTCCCGAGAGGGGGAGCGGAAATCTCAATATCTGGCTTGCGCGGCGAGGCAACCAGGACATCGGCTCCTCGAGTATATACACGGTCGGCAAGTTTGACGGCCTGGCACTGGTCATCGATCAACATGGTGGGTCGGGTGGCATGATTCGGGGCTTTTTAAACGACGGCACGACCGACTTCAAGACACATCATAGCGTCGACAGCCTGGCTTTCGGCCATTGCAACTACGCCTACCGTAATCTGGGTCGCCCATCCCAGATCAAGCTCCGACAGACTCCCCAAGTCTTCAAGGTTGAAATTGACGGTCGACTATGTTTCGAAACCGATCGGATCACGATACCTCCCGGCTATCATTTCGGCATCACAGCTGCCGCGGCTGATAATCCGGATTCGTTTGAGATTTTCAAGCTGGTGACCATGACGGAGAACCTAGATGCGAAACAAGATGTACCTCCGCAACAGCAGCAGCAACAACAGCAGGGCCAGGATCAAGCGCAGGCCCAGGCACAGACTAACTACGACCGCAACGCCAATCAGAATAGCCCCCGTGCCGATGATGCTTTTGATGATAGCATCCCCGATGCCATACCTGATGCCATCACAAGCTCGAAGGCCCAGTTCGCCGACCTGCATAACCGTCTGCAGAGCGTCAATCATCACCTTTCTACCATTTTCCGTCAAGTAGTAGGTGTGAACAATGTTGGCGAGAAGCGGCACGAAGAGACACACAAGTCGCTCGATGAGCTCAAGCAGCTCCTATCGAGGCTGGACAAGCTGGACAAGCTGGACAAGCTGGACAAGCTAGACAAGCTAGACTCTCTATCGAACGACGTCGCCAAGCTGCAGCGGGACCTCAGGGACTTCAAGTCCGATATCAATCGGAAGGTCAAGGACTCGGAGAACGCCATGAAGAACTTCATGAGCTCGAACCACGGGAGCATGCTCGAGCACGTGGCCGTCCAGGCGGCACCACGCCACGGCAAGCTCATCTTCGTCATCATAGGCAGTCAGATAGTCTTGGTGGCCGGGTACATATACTACGAGCGCAAGAAGACCCTCCCTAAGAAGTATCTGTAAAATTGAAATAAATCCACATGAATAATTTAAAGGAGCAATAGTATTGGCATGGGAAGGGCAGAGCCCGGCGCTAAAGGGGGTTCTAAAAAAGAAAAAGAAACGGGAAGACGAAAGAGAACGAAATTCTGTATAAAGGCTGGGTAATATATAAAAGATACCTTTTGGACGGTGTGAGGGTTTTTTTTCTTCTCAATACGAGTGTTGAGTGTTTCTCATAAACCTCTGTAAGTGACAATGACTGCTTTGCCGGTGCAATAAGAGTAAATATAAAATGCATGTGATTTGCTATTGTGAAACCCCCTTCCCTCATTTCGGCACAATCCTAGTTGGGGGGGAGCATTTCTGGTGAGAGAGATCAGGGGTACTGTAGTTCGTCAGTAAGGGGGCAGGGACTTGATGGTCTATATCTGTACTTATACGCAGTCTCGAAAGCCGGCTGGGCCGCATGAGTAACTGGTGAATTAGCTTAGCAGGAGAAAACCTTCAACCCAGCCAGTAGTAGCCCTGCATTATTAAGAGAGAAATATTATGCACAGGGAAGACGGTACTCGTTATATGTGATGTTGTGTTGGCCTCGTTACTCCGATGCCTGGTAGTAACTACCTAGTCTTATATGTATGTATATATCCCAATCTCTATATGTGTATAAAATCTTGTTTTCTTCGTAAGAACAAAAGTCCGTAAAAACATTGTTCGCCCTTCCCAGTTTCGGATTTTCTCTCTTTGACTTTTGATATTCCGCAAGGTCGCGCCAAACCAGATCTCCTTAACTGCTAAGACTTCTTCTTCTCTTACAACATCCTCCTATCCAAGCCCAGACGAGTCCCCTCGGTAGAACAGAAACTCAAAAGACACCCAATCTTGCATCCAACCCACCGACATCAACTCCCCCCCCCTACCTAGCCATATCTCAGCCCGTTCCACCTCTCTACTTCGTAGCGTCAACCCCCGCAATACGCAGCAGCTCCTCGCCTTTCGGCGCCGTAGTCAAGTTCTCGTAACCGTCGCGTGTGACGAGAACGCAGTCCTCGATGCGCACACCGCCGACGTCCCAGTAGCGCGCTAGCACGTCTGGGTCGATGTAGCGGCGGTGCTCGTCGTTACGCAGGAAGTACGCCTCGATATACGGGCGGCAAAAGTACAGGCCCGGCTCCACGGTGACGACCATGTTCGGCCGGAGCGTGTCGTGCCTCCTTGGGGGTTGGTGGCGGCGCCGGCTGCTTGGCGGTGAGGGGGAGGAGGTAGTGGTAGTAGATTTAGGGGTGGTGGGGCGAGAATCATCTCCGGTGTCGTTGGCCGCTTGCTTGATCATGGCGCGGATGGTCTGGGGGCCGACGGGGCGCCGCTTCCCCCACATGCCCTCGCTCGCGGGCCGGAGGAGTTCTCTGCTTAAGACGCTATACACAAAAGGGTTAGTAAACGCAGGATAGGCGGCTGAACCGGAGTACCCGTGGCCACAGTGCCGCTAGCTTAGTTGTAGATAGCTGGTACGTATCGGGGAAAGAGAGAGCTCGTCTTACTCGTGAACATCGAGCCCGACGTGGTGGCCCAGTCCGTGAGGAAAGAAAGCGGCACCGGTGCCACTCTTGAAGATTTCGTCAGCAGTACCGTTGCGAAGAATGCCTAGCTGCAATAGGCCCTTGACCGCCACGAGCGTAGCATGAAGCTGGAGATTCCGGAACACAACGCCCGGCTTGATTCGCTGGATGCATTCATCTTGCATCTGATGTACTAGGTCATAGATTGCCCTGGCTTCGGGCGAAAACCTGGGACCGATAGGCAGAGTGCGTGTGATATCACTGGCATAGCATTCCCACTCAGCGCCCGCGTCTAGCACGACGACCTGGCGGCCACTGAGGGACTCATTGTTCGCCTCATAGTGTAGCGTCGACGCGTTAATCCCAGAGCCTGCGATTACGGGATACGCCTGCGTGTGTGCGTTTTGCGCCGTACACGCGGCCACAAAAGTACTTTCTATCTGGCACTCGTTGGTCATACTGCCAAGGCGCATGGCAACCAACTTGTGGGCATCAGATGATAAGGCATTCGCCTTCCGGATCATGGCGATCTCGTAGTCAGACTTAGTGACCCTTGCCTCGTCCATGATAGTCTGGAGCATGGTGGTGTCGATACGGAGTTGTGGCTTCAACTTGTCGAAACCATCAAACTTGGGCAGCTGCGATATGCGCAGAGCATAGAGCTTCTTGACGGTCGCAAGCCTTGAGCCGAGGTATGCCGATAGTTCACTCACATATTTCACGTCGTGGACATCGGTTCTCTCAAGGCAGTCGTCGGGAGTTGGCGTGCTCCCAAACCAGAGGACGGTGGCAGGCGGTGTATACGGAATCCATAGTGTCAACTTATCAGCTGCTATGTCATAAGTCACACTACAGCCTGGGAAGTTGACGCCGGTTAGGTAGTAGAAGCTAGTTCTCCTTCGTCAGCGCCAGAAATTAGAGGAGGAGGTGGTAGACTAGCGGGCAGACTTACTACCGACGCTGTCGAAAGGGTGGCCCCTGATCTGAGTCCTCCCAAGTTGCCTCGAGTTGGCCTGGCAGATAGATGATGCCGTTTTGGGACCCAAGCTCCTTAGCTACCTTTCTCGCATGTATTTTTGCTAGTAAATGTGTCAGTCTTTATCTTTCACGTGAACTTCACTTGAAGCATGTAAGTCCTGGTGTTGCACGGGATTATTATAAAAGGTATGTAAGTAAACAGGTGCTCCCCTTAAAATAGAATGCCAAGGTGACCAACAGTATTTATCCAGTTACAAGTAGCCAACACCAGACTTTACCTAATTATTGAAAGGAGACGAGGACAGTCGACATATAGATAGAAAGCCAAGGGTCAACGGGGTCAATGTACTGCGTGCTCTAGTTCAACGCATGTCTGCGGAGTAACCAGGAGCCACAGGCGGACGACTTAACCAGCAGCTACAACAGGGCTCTCCATAGATAATAGGAGGTTACGGCCGTGACAGTACACCACTTGGTCTCAAAAGAGAGAGAGAAGGGGGGGAAGTGATCGATATAGTGGACTCCTTACCGGGATATCTCCCTGAGGTTCTAGCGCTAACCGGCTCTAGTTCCGGTTCGGGTTCCCTGAACTCTATAGAACTAGTATTCAGAGCAAGCAGGAGTCAGCTTATGGGATGGCATTATCATGAATACCAATAAGGAGTAGTCAAGAAGTACGGGGTAGGGTCCATTCAGGCGAGATCGGGTCTAGACGGTCTGGGGTTCAGCAGCGGGAGGAGTCCAGCAAGATACTTACAGTGCGTCGAACTCATCTACAACCACGAGGTTATGATCAAAGTCGGTAGCCTCCATATCTATCTCTGACACTTTCTAAGATGCGTCGGCGGTCGTTATCACGAAATCGAGGAAGTAGTATTCCGTACTTCTTCGGGCTCTGTATTTGTTGCGGTGGATGTACGTGTGTATACGTGTATGCACCTCCCAAGTCATCTCTGAGTTGGTTGTTTCCACCTTTGGGTATCAGAGTGGCTGAAGTGGCGTGCTCGCGACTTGCTGATTGGCTGATTGGCTGAGTGGAGGAGGCGTGTGGCGTGAGGAAGAGGCGGAGAGGAGGTACCCCAGACGTACCTCGGGATTGGCTAGGTACGTCCCACCTCCGAGCTTACATACATATAACTTTATAACCTTCAGGTACCTTAGGTATACATATTTCAATTGTTGTAAACGCATATGTAGAAACAGTCGATTGAATGAGACGACGGACAACTTGTTCCTTTGACTACATGTAGCTATTTTTACACATATCCATCAGGCCGGTGGGCTCCACCACAACTGTTCCATTGACAAAGTTCCGGCTAATACCTACATTGTAGTGTACCTAGTTCTTATTGAACTCGGTCCAACGTTGATCGTGTCAGATCCTCGAGAACCGGCGAGTCGAGAATCGCCAGCCCGAAGGCCTACATATTGAGCATCCTTTCATGGTGAAAGATCGACACTCGGTCCATATGCCGGCTTATACTCATTATCTCGTATAGAATGCGGCAGTTGCTCCGGCGTTTTTTCTTCTTCTTTCTTTCTTATCTTCAATTTTCACCCCCCCTTTCCTTCTTCGTATTCAAGAGATATACACAGCAGTTATGTTGTATTACCATAGTATATATGCGTGTGTAGATACATACATACATTCAGACCAATAGGGGATTGATCTTGTCGAAGATCTTCCCCTTCTAAGGTAGGTTACCTCATCAATAATCATCCATCCCTCTGCCTCGTATCGGAAAAAAACCATCTCATTTTCATTTGACATGAACCGGTCAGGACTTGCATCTTGTGCCCAAATTGGATCCTCAGTCTTTTTGTAAGCCTTTTCTTTTTTTTGTGCACTTACTCCTTTTTCTTCCTCCCCGCCCCTTCTCTCTTACTGCCACACCGAACTCCAATCCATGTGATTGTCTAATAATAATAAAAAACAAAAGCCAACTGTCGTGCGGAGACATTCGCATGTCTCCTCAATGCAGGGGGGGTATCCTTTTCTTCAAAGAAAAACTCGTAAAACCTAATCCATTCAATGCTGCGGAAACATTCCGTGCCATGGCGTATTAGCTACTAAGTTATCGAAATCTTCTGATTGCTCCCGCTGCCGTGCTTGCTGTGCCTGATCCTCGTGCCGATGTTGCGCTGCGTGCATCTGTTGCGGCGGGGACATGGGGTCCGAATACATCTGCGCCGGGAAGTTGAATCCCGGCTGGGTCTGGGTCTGCATCAAGTAAGGCGGTAGCGGTCCGAGGAGCTGGCCCTCGATGCCGTCATAAAGATTTGGTACGTAATACTGGGAAGGATCGTGATGTGGAATGCCTCCTGGGCTGGCACCGTGGACTCCAGGTCGGTGGGCCCCGAAATCGACTCGGGGCTGGTTAGGATATGCTAAAGGATCGTCCGAAGGAAACATCATGGCATCTAGCCGATGGATCTGCTGCGCCGCGCTGGTTGCTCGATGCTGCAAGTTCAAGTGGCTTGAATCGTGCAAACCTGAGCCGGCTAGAGAATCCGTTGATGCTGCTGCTAAGTCTAAATGCGAAAACTGAAAGCTTGAAGAGAATGCTGCTCCAAACTCGGTGTTTGGTAGGTGAGCGGCATTAAAGGGAACGCCTGGGTGGACCGGTCCAACCGAGGCCCTTGTCGTTGTTGCCGAACTGCTTCTAGGTCGACTAACAACCTCCGCCTGGCGTCTTGCTACGTCGGTGGGATGTGCCCTCTGTGTCGATTTCTGTGTGCCGGCAGCCCGTGGTCCTGAAGCTGGGCGCTTCTTCGACGGCACGACCCGTGGCTTTACACTCTGAAGATTGGAAGGTAGTTGATCGAAAAGCATCTTTGATGGTTAGCTGACGACAAGTCCTGAATACTAGGTACAAGGTCGCTACTTACACCCAAGGCGTTTGATATTCGGTCAGCGGCCAAACTTTTGTTCGCAATTTCATTGATCATGTCTTTACCGGCGACGGCATCTGCAAATATTTCGGTGGACCCTGGTTTATCCTGGTTCTCCAGCACAAAGAAGACCAGGGATATGATAGCAAAGAACTCGGAGAAGAGCGTGAACCAGTAAGGGCCGACAAGGGAGACTTGTTTTCGCGTCTCTGTTCCGATGTGTATGATGTTCCGAGCGACGCTGATGCTAGCAGCACCGCAAGCATAGGCATGCTCGTTGATATCCTTGCCGGCAGAGATACGTGGCGACACGTAGTGTAGAAAAGGTCGATATAATACCATCTGGACATATGCATATGCAAACCTCAATAGATTACGAATCCTGTTCTAGTAATTAGCGAACCCCCATGCTTTTGCTATTTGTGATGGGACCAGCCTAGCCCGCCGCCTTTCGAACGGCGAGTAAGTGTAGTGAAGTCTTAGGCACCTTACCGAACAACCTCGTCGGGCCCTTCAGAGTTCGGTCGCCAAGTAACCGGCAATTGCTCATTCCATTGTTGGAGTTCCTCCTCCATCTCTTTGACCTTTGTGTAGCTAATCATGTATGATTCATATGGCGGTCCGTCGTCCTCGACCACGTTTTGCTCAATCCCCTTTAGCGGATAAATGTTCTTGATGACCTTGGCTAGTATGCCCATTAGCTTCACATGTGCATTGAAAGCTTCGAAGAACGAGGGAGTCCCTGGCGGCGGAAGCGAGATCCCATCCTCCGTGATGTACTGGTCGTCAACTGCAGTCGGTAAAGGCTGGTCGATGTCATCGTCGTTGAGAAGCAAGGGAAACCCTAGCAAAGCAGACACGTAGGTATCCATCTGCCGACATATATAGAAGACCCTTCGTCTCGTCTCAGATTCTATGGGAGTTAGCTGGACATGAGGGAGATGCCGGTGTAACCCCATCCTCAGAGCCGATCGCAATGCGATACCGACAAATCCATAACAGGTGCTCAGGTTGGATATGGACTGGATAAACAAGATCATGAACAGCAACGCCTGAAGTGATGTGACGTCTCGACACTCAGTGATGTCTTGCAATAAGACCCTTGCCGAGCTGTAGTACTTGAGCCTGGAATCGCTGGTATTAGCTAATATGTCTTGAGAAATTCGAGAAGGGGCTCGCATTACGCTTCTTCAATCGCGATTTTGTATGGCAAGGTTTCCGTAGCCTCGCCATCAGGGACATTATACATGCAGCCAAGTGCCATGACAGAATAGGTCAGCGCCAAGTTTCTGTTGTCTTCCCTACCGAATGCCTCTCCCGGCTTCTCGTATAGGTTATCGAGTATTTTGTAGAAGGAAGGCTTGTGAACAATTCGTAACAGACAAGTCGCATTGTCCAAGGACTCGGAGCATAGTGCTACGGCTCGATCCTTCGGCGGCAAGTCATGTACATCCGGTACAGCGTTTGGCTCCCATGGCGAGCTCGAAGAGGACCGGGGAGAGTCGAGATTCAACACGCCGGCGGGCCGAGGAGGACGAGTCAGGAACGGAACCTGATAGTCCCGTCCTAGTAGAGTACGGAAGTGTTCCCTCATCCGCTTGAAGAATACCGAGCCGGACGACATTCCATGGAAATCATAATCACCTGTCTCGTCCAAATCTAGTTGGCCGACGGTCTCGATCATAGACTGTAACTGACCGTCTATAGCTGCCGGGTTTGACTGCTCGCTCCTCAGCGCTGCCGCTCTGAGTCTAGCCTGCTCCCGCATCCGAAACTCCTGCTGCACCGAAGGATCCAGGTTAGGGTCATTGAGGTCAACATCCGGCATGAACTTGCGCAACAAAGTCTCTGCCCGAGAGAGCTTATTCTCAAGGGCCTCAATATATTGTGGTGCCGGGTTCCTCCGCCTGTTAGAAGGCTTATCATAAGTGCATTCTACCACGAGGTCAACGACACAACCAACAGGTCGGCGAAAGGGGGAAGAAGTATTACCATAGCTGTACACTTGACAGTGGGTACAAGGCTGCTTGCCGTCACACTTGATCTTCTTCCTTCTACACTCATCGCAGGCTCTCGTCACTCTACGCCGTTTCTGGAGCGGAACAGAAGGGGCTTCATTAGAAGTTTCGGCGGGATTTCCCTGCGCAGCAGATCCTGCCGCACTTTCACCCGGAGACTCGGTATCCAAGGTTTGCAAGGTGACCTCCTCGTCATCGGACAAGTCCTGCTCAGACGAGCCTACAGTCTCAGGCTTGACAGATGCGGCGCGATCCGTAGGAGGCTGTGAATGGCGAGAAGCGGGTGACATATCCGGCTGAGGAGGAACGGCGACGAGTTCCTCACAGACGTGAAGAACACCCGGCCACCGTCTTACTCGGTTTCTTCACTTGTTCAAGAGATAATACATACGGCCCCATCGCATTTTTGAGAATACTCGATTCTCTCTAATAAGTTGGTGAGGCGCGAAGGCGCGAAGGCAATAAATGATAACGAACGAGTTGAAGTGATGAAGGGATCCAGTCCGATTCGCGTGTCGATAACGAATGTGTTCTTCTGTGTCGAGTTGGACCGAAAGATAGCGTCAGGTATAAAAAAGGAAATAGAAAGAAGAAGGACGGGCCTTGCTCGTGCGACAGAAACTAGGATGGAGGTTCAAATTTAATAAGAAAAGTAGGTGAGCACACTAACTAGGGTGGTGGGTGTAGTAGGATAGTAATAGTAAGTAGGCCGGACTAGGGGGAACATGGGAAAGGTATTACGTAGGTAGAGGCCGGCCCTGCCTCTCGTCAGGTAGATACATAAGGCTCGGTATACGACCCGGGAGGTGCTGGACGGCACTGGGCGAGTATTCTCTTTCCATGAAGGTAGTAGCGTCGACGATGGAGAGGGAGGGGGGGGGGGGGTTGCGTGTAGTGGCCGGCGGACAGACCCGATCGGTTGGGATAGTAGACCCGACTTTCTTTAGGGCCAGCAACTCAGTATCATGGATTATAATGCAGAACTATAAGATTACCATCTAGTTCCTTCGGATCGCATCGCATAATTGGTACCTAGCATGCAGGAAGGAGAGGCTAATCCTGCTTTAGAAGCAGAAGAAGGAGAATGGAATACATGTAGGTAGGCAGTGGACTCCGACTCGGGTGAAGGAGGCGTTTGGACGAAAGACCCTAGGGTACTTGTACGAGAGAAGGAAAAGAAAGGGAAAAAATAAGAAAAAAAAGAGGAGCGGGGGCCATGGATCTTGGTGCTTGGGAAGTAATACGGGGGTGTTGGACAGGATTTCGAGATGGATGCTCGCGATAGTGGAGGTAAGGCAGGACCGGTAGGTAGCTCAACCCCGGCATATACTGTACACATTTATTAGTGCCTAGCCTTCAAGCCACGGCTTTACTGGTACTGTTAAACAACTTTTGTAAGTCTCGGACTCGAGGCTAACACCGGCCGCGTTGGAGTTTACTTGGCTGTTGCAAAGTTAGAACTCGATAAAGCCAGAGGATATTCTTAATTCTCCTGACACCATAGGCGAACAAGAAGGGAGCGTCCCATCTGCCTTATTTTATCTAGCGGCGGAGTGTGGGTTTTTGATGAGTTGACTTCAAAATCAAGTATACTTGAGACTCTTGAATGAGGTAGTTGGTATCAAGAGGTGGTCTCTGTCAAGTAGTTGTTTATCATTCAACGTTGTTGTCACGGCCCCCTGATGGAAACGGCTACAGTCGCGGTTCGTCTTAACTAGGTATGGGTACCATAGCTACAATATTAGTCCGCTGTAATGTAGGGCGCTAGTTGCGCACCCATAGCCGCACGCAGAGATCAACTGAGGAGGTCGATGAGGAAGCGGCTGACACAACTAATTCAAGGCGTATCTATCCCGGGGCCGTATGCAAACTCGACGCTCGGGGCTGTCTCGGCGTAGACTACATGTAGGACACTGAAGAGTTCTCGAGATGACGAGATAGATATTGAAGTAGTTTCTAGGCATGTAGCTTTACAGTGTGCAAAATCGGAAGTTTCTTGCACCATGAATTGCCTATCTGCTCGGCACTCGGCTCGGCGGGAGGTTAGGTCCTTGGGAAGGTTTCTATATTCTTGGTCGACTCCATCGTGACTCTCGGTCAATTCTCCAAAGTGGACAGCAGTTTTGATGGAGCATCGGTACGGATTGGTGTTACTGTCGCGTAATGCTCCGTCCGGGGAGAACAGAAAAGCACACGCAAGAGAGAGAACAGATAAAAAAAAATCTAAACCAACCTCGCCGTTTGGGTAACTGGATTTTCCCGTGGTGCTAGGCGGCGGTATCTGCTGGGGCGGTCTCTATTCCCCCCCTCCCCACAAGTAGCGCGTCAAAATACATCATACTCGCGTTAACGTGCAGGGGACACAGGGTGCCACTGCAGAGGTATACGGGGGAGGTGATCTTGGCACACTTCAGACAAAATCGAAGCTATCTTATGTTGGTTGGATGACTCTTATTTCCGACGGGAGGATACGGACATGAATCAAGATGCCGAGCCATCTCGAAGGCCCAGGAAGCCAGACATAGGTAACCCACTGAGATGAGCACGTGCGCTGGCGCGTGATCAAGACAGAGAGGGGAGGAGGAGAGCAGGAAAAGAAAAAAGAAAAAAAGAGGCAGAATTACAAAATAATAGTATTTGCTGTTTGTATCCACAGATGATTTGCAGCTCCTTGCTCTCAACGAATCTCGGAGAAAGACACATCATCGGCCGTGTCAGTGCCACTAGGGGGGAGCTCGGAAAAGCGGCACAAGTGCACAGGCGAAAAAGACTAATCAGGACAAGCCCGTGCCTGTGGTGCCCCACTGGCCGTCTCCTTTAGGTCCGGAAGCCAGCTTGATTGGAGCTCCCCCCGTTCAAGTTGCACTTGAGGGCCGGGACCTGAGATTCCATCATGATCTTGGCGGCTTACCTCGATTCGATCCATGGTTACTATCAGCGCTTTATTACCTTGTGCCTGCATGCACGGGGCAATCCCGCCGTGGATTCGCTCGGGGAGAAAGAAAGAAGAGAAGGAAAGAAGGAGAGAGAGAAAGAAGGAATTTGTTCTTGTTGTGTTCATTTTTATCTTTGTAATCAACATGAAAACTAACTCACTTGCCCAGATGGAGGGGTTACATAAGGTAGCTACCTAAGCTTGACGGTTCTAAACACTCCAGTATAAATAGGGGGGCCGTAGTGGCAACTAACATGCCAATTTATAAGGTAAATTTTAATAACGTCTTGAGCAGCTTTAGTTACATACCGACATACCTACCTACACACATCAAATACTACATACCTCTTACTATACGATTTCAACAGACAGCTTCATTGATGTGTGTATTAATGTATTGTACTAATCTACAAGTCATAGGCAGGTAATCAATGCAACAATAATACATGCCTACCTGGGTAGCTCATAAGTAATGTCCACTGCTGATAAATAATTGGGTACTTCAGTCTTCCTTACTACATACGTATGAGGTATGTATGTATGTAAGCAAATGCTCTCTCTCTCTCTCTTCTCAACGTTACCTACATACTAGGTTGAATTACGTGACCACTAGGTGCTACACCTGGGCTTGATGTGGGTTGTATTTGCAGCAATCTGTTATACAGATCTATAGGTGCCTCTTGACTCAAACATGCATATGTATAGGTATGGATGTAGCTGTCTGCCAAGACACGGGCGTGTGTATAGTAGATAAATCGGTAGATGTGTAATGTATGATGCGAACGAACTTGCGACTAGAAAAATTCCAAGATTCCTTGCAACTCAAAACCCGTCTAGTGATTTTCTCCGTTCCTTCTAACGCATGTCCATTGCTAGGCGCATGTGCATTACATGTTGGGCTCAGTCAGCCTAGCCTAATGGTGTGTGCGTGTGCGTGTGCGTGTGTGTCCTCATCCACCTGAGTTAGATAGATGAACCACATTAAAGATGCATACAGTTGAGATGTCAATTGCCTACAATCAAAACTCGGTAAGACACATGCCAAGCTTGCCTATCTACCCATTTTATCTAGGGTCACGCCAATGGGTTTGAGTGGTGTTGCAAGAATGCCGCCTGATCCACATGCGGACAAATGCCAATTGCGACGACGGTGAGCGCGAAACATACAGGATGGACTAAATTGATAATAGTAGGTGAGTATGCCTTTTATGTCAATATATCAATGCTACATTAGGTAGCTACCTAAGGTAATTGGTATTTTTATTATATGTATTAACATAGAGTCTGAAAAATAGGTAGGTAAATCTGTGTGTGTGGGAAGAATATTGAATATGAGGGTGGAGGCAGATATGTACGAAGAGAGGGGAGAGAAGGAGGGGAGACAGAGAAAAGGACATTCAGTTATTCACGCGATCAATTTTTCATTGGACACTCATATTAACACAGTTCGCCCTGCCCGCTAGTGCCCACCTGCCCACAAAGACGATGAAGGATTTTCCCTAGTGTAACACCAGCCCTGCTTACAGCTCTTCCAGCAGTGCCAATCCGAGTTCGCCTGTTGGCAGACGGATGCTAGTGCTGGAATGATTTTTTTGGGGGGGGCCTTCGGAAGCTGTTCCCTACCTGAGCCGGTCTTGCGCCTTGCGCCTTGCTTTTGTGGTTCATTTGCCAGCATGACCTACACGTGTAAGCAGTTTCACCGCACTAGTGTAATAATTCGGTATAGTGCACGAGGAAGATAGTAGGTACCTTAGTACCTACTACCTCAGGTACGTACGTGTAAGACAGGGTGAGTTTCTATGAAGATACCTACAGGTAGGAAATAAGTAAGAGAGAGAGAGAGAGAGAGAGAGAGAAAGATTCAATCAGTATTTTATCCTTGTCGTACATACAACCTTAGGCACTCTATGGTAGGGTAATTGTATCTATCAATGATACTTACTGCCTACATGTATACAATATAATACGGACGTACGTACATCAATTAGGTACTAGTACTACCTAACCTCCATATGTAGGTAGATAGATTAATCGGTATGCCATAGGTATGTGGCGGTAGCTTCCACGACCCCTCAGGACCCTCCCCCCGGAGGCCGAGGGGGTCCAAGCGTCCCCCCAGATGGTACATACCCCCCCTAGCCTATATGGGTAAGGTACGTGTAGGAGGTGCATGGGTCCGATAACGATTACATGAAGCTACCCCGCCGCCAACAGCCTGGCAGCCTAGACGCAACCACTCAAGACCAGCCTTGCCAGCAACCCGCAGAACCACTTTCGACTGATCCTCCAATCCATTACCTATCATGAATCCTTTTTCAGCCGCGCAGGGAACATTGACTGCAGAAAGCCAAGCCCAATCCTCGTACGATACCGCAACTCTTCAACCCTAGCTTCTGGAACCCATCCAGAGCCATCTTGGTCATCATCTATCTATCTCTCTACCTGTCTACCCGCCCTCGAGGCTAAACAAGAACCCGTCTGGTACCTCTACCCGGCCGTCATGGCTTCCAACCAACAGAACCAGCTGCTGGCCTTCTTCACCGCCATGGACAACCAGGGAGGAGTTATTGTCAAAGGTGCCTCGTCTAACCCTGATCCCTCCCCCTCCCCATCTGCGCGTCCCGAACCTATCCGTGCTGATGCCCTTCTCGTCATAGATGCCCCCAAGCTTGATCTTGACCTCTACATATCCAATTACAAAGGTTCGTCACACACCCGCGCACACGCACGCTCCATTTCTTCCCTTGTCGTCATCACGGCGACTCCGATTGCTTGCGACAATGCCTGATTTCCCTAGGTCGAACCCGCTTCGAGCGACTCTTGGTCATCGGCCAATGCTCTGTAACCCTGTGTCTGGACGCCTTGAAGGCTGCTATCGTCGAAGCCAAGAAAGGGAAAGATGTCCAGCGCTACCGTGATGCTTGGGAGTGCATTCGCACCGCAGCTCCCACCGAACCCGAGGCTCAGTGGGATGATGCTTGGGTCAACGCCACGGAAAGGGCCAACAAATTAGAGACGCACCGGCTCGAGGCTGAGCTCAAAGGATACAAGAATAACCTAGTGAAAGAGAGTATTAGGGTATGACCTGTTTTCTCTCTCCTAATGAGTATACTCTCTCGCCAAATGTGATCGCATGCATATGCTAACTATGCTGCCGCTCAGATTGGCCACCGTGACCTCGGTGAGCACCTGGAGAGTATAGGAGACTTGAACGGAGCTGCCGATGCATATATCAAAATGCGGCCAGATGCAAGCACGCAGTCCCATATTCTGGATGTGGGCAAGCATATCATCAGCACTATGTTGCAAAAGCGCGATTGGACAGGCGCACTCGCAAACATCAACAAAGTCCTAGTAGCGAACATGTCAGCTGAGGAACAGAATACCGAGCAGCCGTATCAGAAGATGGTTTCTGGCTTGGCCTATCTGGGAACGGAAAAGTACCATGAAGCCGCGAGATGCTTTCTAGAGGTGGGTGATCCAGTCGTCTGCCAGCAGTATAACGATATTGCCAGCTCAAACGACGTCGCTACGTATGGGGGTCTGTTGGCGCTCGCATCCATGGACCGGTTGGAATTGCAGTCCCGGGTTCTAGACAATTCTGCTTTCAGAAACTACCTCGAGCTAGAGCCCCATATCCGCAAGGCCGTGTCTATGTTCGTCAACGGGAGATACTCAGCATGTCTAGCGATCCTGGAATCGTACCGAGCGGACTATCTCCTCGACATCTATCTTCAGAAGCATGTGGCTACCATCTTCTCCCTAATCCGCAGCAAATGTATTGTCCAATACTTCTTGCCTTTCTCATGTGTTACCCTGGATAGTATGAATGCTGCCTTTGCGAAGCCGGATGAGTCTCTGGAGGCCGAACTCATTACAATGATAAAGAGTGGGGCACTAAAAGCACGAATTAACACTATTGACAAGGTGAGTTTGGATGACGTGTCTATCTAGGGGTGAAATGAATTATTACTAATGCAGAGGATAATTAAAGCTACTTGTTACGGTCTCGAATGATGCTCGGGTGGCTATGCAGACCAGAGGTCTAGAGACCGCTAGAACTTACGAACGTGAAGCTTTAGAGCGTATTCGACGGATGAGCCTCGCAGCGGCCGATCTGGAGGTTAAGGGCCAATCTCGAAAAGCTGCCGGCGCAGGCGGGAGCCTTGCTGGAGTCGGTGACATATGGGCAGACGACAACCGAAGACTATATAATCCTGGCGAGACGGCCACAGGCTAGCGGCCACGGCGTTTCATTGCTACGAATTTCAGAAAGTAGATGAAAGGACGAGCCCAATGCTATAGCGTCTGATCCAGACATGGGCAGAATTGGCACGGGTTTCATGAATCCTTGCATAGATGATACATATACAGCTATGATATGCCGGGGCCTGTGAGGAATTCAGCACTTCAGCGACACCGAGTTTTTTTTTTTGGCAATGCATGCAAGACTGAAAAATGGAGCAGGGTTAAGGCCTAGATCGGCTGGAATAGACACAACATAGTCACAACCCAAGGGGTGCCTCGAGTCCATCCAGGGTTGATGAGGTATGATTTCAGTAGAAGTCACAATAGGAAAAGCATGGGGAAAAAATAGAAAATAGTAAAGAAACATGAACCTCACGATTCATCGGTCATGATTATTATTGGTGTGCCAAGTTTTAATAAATAGACCTCATATGTCAGTTTTATACTCTTTATCCCATCAACTGCCTGATATCCTCGGGCGGCCAGCGCACCTGGGCGAAGGTCAGGCACCTCTTTATGCTCTGTAGGTACTTGCGAGTGACCTCGTCGCCCATGACGTGGCCCCTCTCGCCGTTGTGTAGCTTCTCACGGGCGCTCCGCTCGTGGATGCCGACCATGGTGACGCCGATGGGCCAGGCTGCCTTGCCTATGCTCAGGCGCAAGTAGCCATCATTGGCATCGACGTAGCGGCGCTCCTGCGCGGCGCGCACGATCTCGACGATGGGGGCCAGGATGTCGTCGTCGAGATCGCCCTTCTCGAACCGCCGAAACAGGGGGACCATGTTCTCGCGGCTCGACACCATGGCGTTGACGGCGGCCTTGGCGGCGAACGTAGTAGTGGCAGCGGCGGCGTCCTTCTGCTCGCGAGCCAGCGCCGCCTCCCACTCGCGCAGCACCATCGTGAAGTACGACGCCAGCTGCCGGAACAGGTACGCGCGCCCGGCCCGGTCCTGCGGCACCGCCGCGTCCACCTTCATGTCCTTCTCCTCGAGCAGCCGCAGCGTCGTCGGTATGGGGCCCGCCGTCACGACGGTCGTGAGCCGGCGGTACCGCCGCAGTCGGCTGCGGTGCGTCTCTCCGAACAGCGTCGCTGGCTCCCCAAGCTCGCGCAGCCGGCGTACGAGCTCCTCGTCCGGTATATCCTCATTTCCGCCTTCGTTGTTACCCTCGTCGTCGTCGTCGTTGCTATTGGGCGATACTTCGGGCAGCCCGAGCCGCTTCCTGCGCCGGCGCTCCTCTTCTGCGGCCTGCTCCTCGCGCCGGCGCCGCGTGTCGTCCTCGAGGCGCCGGCGCTTCTCCTCCCGCGCGCGCGACTCCTCCGCCGCCTCCTCGTCCCGACGCCGCTTCTCGGCCGCGCGGGCGGCGCGCTTCTCTTCTAGCGCCCGCTGCTCGGCGAGGTAGGCCGCTTGGCGCTGGGCTTCGGCCTCGGAGCGCTTGATGTATTTCTTCAACGTGTTGTTGTCATTGCCGTTGCCGTTGCCGTTGTTGTTCGCGGAGGAGGAGGAGGGCTTTGTTTTGGATATTTCTTTCGACATTAGGGATGCGAAATCCATGTTGGGCAGCGGATAGGGGATTCGGCCCAGGTAGGTGGGTAAGTAGGTAGGTAGAGACGACGTAGTGTGTAAGTGGGTGTGATAGGTTGTTTTTATTATGATTAATTAGGTGGGGCTGCTTTTCTCGCACGGTAAATGAGGTAATTGTCAAATCAGATCTAAGGAAGGTATCTTGGCGGGTAGGTAGGTAGGTAGGTAGGTAGGTTATGTTTCGTTGTTGCGATGGGGTGGTTGAAAAACGCTGGCGGAAAATGTTAGGCAGTGGGGGTTTGTTGATGTTGACGTTGACAATTTAATTCGGCGGAACAAAGAGCCGCAGGGTAAGGTAACTTTTGAAAAATCAAAAATTAAAAGGGAATCCAAGTTGTCGGAAGTTTTAAGCTTGCGGGACGCGGTGATGAGCTTCCCAGGTTCTTACACAGCCACACTCGACAAAAGCTTGCTTCAACCGTCCACCTCTCTTTCCCCGTCTCGTCTAATCAAAAGTTGGAGACCTTCTTGAGAATTCGATTGGATCGGATAATGTGACTAATTCGGTACTACTGTATAATAAACTTATCCGACAAGAAGCAGCGACAGCTCTTACTACTTCGCCGAGAGCCTTCCTCCCTCTTACACGCTAACGCTACAACACAATGACCTGAGATATACACCGGCAAGTCTTTCCTGTAAAAGACATATCGCCCGGGAGAGGGGACGCAACATTGAGCCAGAGAAGAACAGGACCTACCCACTTAGTCATCATCGTCATCGTCATCGTCATCGTCACCACCACCACCACCACCACCACTACCATCATCATCATGGATCGCCATGAGACATCTCCCTTCATGCTGCAGCTCTTCTATAGGACTGGCGCTTTCCACAGGTAAATACAGGTCTATCTCTACGATATCTAAAAGTTACATAATAACCCTGCGAAACCACCCACCTCCAGACCAGACGAATTCACCACGACGCCGCTACCCCCACACCTAACCCTACACACCTGGCCCAACTGCACACTCGCCGAGCTTTCCCACTACCTTGCCGCCTCCGACACCTCCATCCTGCCCAACCCGGCCATCGGCACGCGCCTCGCTTTTCGCCTCATCTTCCCGGACACACGGGCAGGTCGCGGCTCCTCATCCTCGGCCTCGGGCCCCCACCATCACCGCCATGCCGCACCGTCGGCGACGCCGCGCTACATGGTGAAGGAACTTGGCAGCATCGTGATAGGCGACGGCGGGTCCGGACTCGACACAGACAACACGGATGTCGCGGGGACGCTTGACATCGACATCGATGACGCCAACAACATTATCCATAACAACGGCGACAGCGGCCATACTGGCCATACTAATAGTAATAGTAATAGCAATAGCAGTAGAGACGCCGATAAGACGCTCGCCGAGGCGCGCTTCGTCGTCGGCGATTATGTCTCTTGCGCCATACTGCCGCCCCTGCTGGACGGGTCCGTGGCTCCGGCGTCGAGCGCGCGTATGGGACGGGGGGCCGGGGCGGGCGAGTCGAGGGTTGCGGTCGGGCGGGCGCCCGGGATAGGGTTAGGGGGAGGAGGAGGTGGTGGTGGTGGTGGGGGAATAGGCGTGAGGGACAGGGAGAACGGGTATGGGTACGGCTTCGGACGACACGGGAGGGGACGGGGAGGTGGGGGAAGGGGTAGTGGGGGCGGCGGTACTGGTGTTGGTGCTGGTGGTGTGCCTATGGGCGAGTGGAGGAGAGGGGAGAGATTACCTGACATACCGCCCTCTAGTCGGGGGAGATCTGGACGGGGAAGATATTGAAACGAACCGACGACGAAGATGGTTCGGCTCTCTGGATTAGGGTGGATCGGGCCAAGCCAGGTCAGGTCAGATCAGGCGATTTACATTGTTTCCAAGGAGAGGGGGGGCGTTTTTGTGGGGCTAGCATTTGCTTATAGGAGGCGGGAGTTGAACAACGGGAGTCAAATACTTCAATGGAAATAATTTATTTTCCCTCTTGTTTTCTCGGTCATGAAACTCCCTGTTTGAAAATGGAAAATAAGAGGAGGGGCCTCTGGCAGATAAATTGTAGTTTCTAGGTCAGGGTCTACCTATATATATGCAATTAATCGGGGCGTTGGACGGCCTTCGTAAGTTCGAAAAAAAAACTAAAAAACTGAAATACCTACCCTTCACGTACTCGGCCTTATTAACTCCTAGTTGCATGCTCGTTTTATTTCCTACGTAGCGCACTTTTCTGCAGGCTGTGCCATTTATACCTAGACCTAGGCACTTAACTAAGAAGACATAGTTAGCAACCCGAATCGGCTTAAGTCAACCTCGCAATTGACATCTCGATTTTGGGAAAGTGATATTACATATATATGTGTATAACCGGTTGAAATACGACTGATTTATTGTTCAGAGTGCCTTATAGATGTAACTTCTGTTCTTCTCTGTGTATGTTGTATTGGTATCTATATAAAAAATATCGTCAACACAGATCTCGTACATAAGATCTGACAACTACTCAAAAATACTTTACGAGGATGCCTGATATCATTGAATGCTTATGGTCATATCTATGAAAGGGATAGGACGAGAGAGCTGAAGACCCAACCCCTCAATCTTGATGAGAAGCCACTACATAGCTTACGCTCGACTCATAAGTGAGAACTAGATGGGTAATGAAATGCCTCCCGTCAGGCCAGGCGAACATTCAATCATCTCCAGAGTTCGAAACGATTCTTAAGAAAGTACCGGACGTAGAAAGGAGGAAGTATTAAATGTAATTAATAGGGGCTGATGTTTTTAGAGACCGTGAATAAAGGAGACCAGGACTTGCCTCAGAGAAAGAATCGTCAAGAGCCTCCGCAGGCACCAATTATTTCCAATACTGGAAATATATGTTATGAATAGATGATGCAAAGAGGTTTTGACGGCAATTATTCCTATATGAGAGTGCTGGAATCTTTGCTATCTCACACCCTACACCCCCAAGCTTCGCCATCCTACCGCGACTGAGTACTTAGTTCTGAGAAAGATATTAAGTCATTTCTCCAAATCATCATATAGCACCCCCAAGGGGACAAAGTCTTGGCTCGTCTCTAAAAGCAATCTGATCCTTCCCAGTGACGTCCCTTTAAGCACCACAGCCCGGTAGCTGTTGTGGGGGGCGTAGTAAGCAACACGTATGGCCATTTATTCCCTAGTCTTTAGTATATATCTTCGATTTGTGGGATTT
Source organism: Biscogniauxia marginata (assembly GCA_022695795.1). Taxonomy (NCBI): domain Eukaryota; kingdom Fungi; phylum Ascomycota; class Sordariomycetes; order Xylariales; family Xylariaceae; genus Biscogniauxia; species Biscogniauxia marginata. The sequence goes on from MU404066.1 coordinate 593,903, forward strand.
ACGTGTAAGTAAGCATGTAAGCCTCAAATCTCATGCCCGTTCCCGTCCCAATTATACCGCACGCACCCCATAACTTGGGTATTCATTGTTCTAACCTTAGCATAGTTGCGTCTATCTCATTACATCAGCCCCCCTCCTTTCAACTGTAGAGGTACCGATCGATCAAGACGGAGAGTCCGGGGCTGAGAATAGACAGATACGAAATTGCTCACTGGCTAGAGACGGTGGCGGTTCCTGCGGTCATGTCAAGCACCTTCGTCACTTTAATTCACGCCATTATGATCACGAATCTCGTAATATGATGCCCATATCCTCTATGTCTAATATTATGATTTGTTACCTAGGAACATTTCAATCCTTCAAGGAGGGGACGAGACCCCAATAATCAAGGGAGCTATCAAGTTGAATCGAAATCTTCGAGAGTAACACAACTATCTGATTAACAGATCGCTAGATAAAATTGACCAAATGTGGCTATAATCGTCTGATTCTGGCAGATTAATATCTCTCCTGGTATATAGCGAGCGCATTGGCAATTTTATGCTACAACCATATAGACCTCAGCAAATACTCAAATCATGCGGGACAAAAAGTCTGTTAGTCAATGTTCTTCATGAATTGCTGTCGAGCATCCAATAATATGTACTCATCGGCCCGTGCTCCTTTCTCCTTTGGTTTCGACGTCTCTCTCTTCAGTACTCGGATATAAGATCGCCCTTTCGCTTCGCTCGAAATTGCCATTTCCCCTATCCACACACCTCCTGTTAGTGACCATACTCCTCGGTTCGACACATACCGGCGTTTCCACGGAGGAAACTCACATCTGTCTGGTACGCGACCAGACCGAGGACACCCGGCACGGCGACGAGGAGCACGAAGTTGAAGACGCTCGTCCGCGGGGTCCATCGGAAGTACTTGTGTCGGTTTAAATTTGTGCCTGCCGAGAGGAGTGAGAGAGGAGTCAGAGAGGAAGAAGCAAACTCGCGCCACGTTTTTCGTCGCAGAAGCCGGTCTGCAGATCTCATTCCGTGCATGGAGGTGCGGGAGGATGTTGGGACTTACTCGCTAGCTTCTGGATGGCCGGGTCGATCGCCACACCTGAGTTTGAAATGTTAGCTTCTGGTATCTGCGCGATTGAAGTGGTAATTCGCTCGTGGGGAGTATACATACGGTAATGCTCTAGCCCACCCATCTTGATAGAAGTAGGCAGTCGCCACGCGCTGTAGGGTGGTGGTTATACGATTATTTTCGGGGGAGTTGGTCGTTTCGACTGCAGTGCGAATTGAATGGAGCAATTGAAGTTGACGTTGTTGGTCTCTGGGCGGCTTGTGGATTTGGCGGGGGCGCCACAGCGATTCGAGCCACATGTGGCTACCTACCACGGGCTAGGTACATAGGTACGGGCACAGGTATGGCACTGACAGCCCGTACCCGCTGACCTACATACCTAATGGATATGTACCTACCCGCCTACCTACATAAGGTGTTTCCTTGTACGTGCATACCTAGGTGTACCTAGTACACTAGATTTACCAACCTCGGCATGTACGAATCATAGATGAGGTATAAAAGCAAAGCACTGGACTAAGAGTGACAGCCTACATATCTCCGACATATCTCTCAACATAAAAATAGTAAGACTAGGCAAATTCGTCGATTACATCTTCTTAACCATGGCGTCTGAAGAACAACCGAAAATCAAGCTATACTGGTATGTCAAAGATTCATTATATTATTAGACACGTCGCATCATGCTGTTTGCGACTGACAGGCTGTTAGGCTAGAGCAGTCCCGGGCTCAGAATATACTATGGCTGTTGGAAGAGCTTAAACTGCCGTATGAGCTTGAGACATTTCATCGGGTCAATATGTTGGCCCCACCCGAGCTGAAGAAAATCCACCCGCTCGGCAAGTCGCCCGTGATCGCTGTCACGCCGCCGGGCTCTACAGAGCCCATCGTCCTAGCTGAAAGCGGCTTCATCACACAGTACTTGAGCGAGCATTTTGCCCAGGGCACCACCTTGGTACCAAAGCGCTGGAAGGACGGCCAGGAGGGCAAGGTGGGCGGCGAGACCGAGCAATGGCTTAGGTGGCAGTACTACCTTCATTACGTCGAGGGGTCACTGATGTCCATGCTAGTCATGGCGATGGTCTTGGGGACGCTCAAGAGTCCTAACATCCCCTTCTTCATTCGCCCGTTGACGTCTCTGGTAGCCAACCAGATCTTTTCGAAACTGGTGTTTCCCAACGCAAAGGCGCACCTCAGCTTCCTGGAAAAGCAGCTCGAGACCTCGGGTGGCGACTATATCTGCGGCGCGGACCTGACGTCGGCAGATATCCTGCTCAGCTTCGGGTTGATTGCCGCCAAGGACAGGTTCGAGGCCTTTGGCACGTGGGAGGCCGGCGGCCCCAAGGCACTCTTCCCCAACGTCTTCGCCTATATCGATAGGCTGGCGTCGCACCCCGGGTATAAGAGATCAGCGGAGAAGATCAAGGAGATTGATTCATCCTTTGGTATCGCATTTTAAGATGATGGCTTGGCTCGGGACCAGGATAAAGATGGTGGGAGTTCAACTTGTCCAAGCTCAATTGTCTGAATATTTATTTCATACCTATGCCTAGTACATCCTTTAAAGTGCATTTCAAGTTATCTGTTCATAGATATGGCTGTTCACGTAACTGGGCAAATGTCTCGAAAACTATCTCGACTCGAGTCTGCAAGCGTCTTGTCTCGTGCATTTCAAAGATAAAAAAAAAGGAAAAATCCTCTGACATGTACTAAGTCAGCTAACAGTTTACACATCTTATTTCCACAGGAATCTTTCCATGGTTGAGACATAACGGGTATTTTAGCCTAGGTACCTAAGGTAGGTAATAATTAAGAAAATCCCACCCGGCCTTGGCGCACAAGAATTGGCATTCGGAGAAAAGTAACTAGTTGATCTACCTACCAAAGAGCCGGAAGCGAGTCTTTAGTCGCAGTGGCAGTGGCGGGCTAACTCTACTGCCTCAATGTCGTAATGATGATTGACCCTAACTTATAGTATCTAGATCCGTTAGACTTGGTGGTTACTTACATGTCACTTACACGTTACTACCCAATGCATGTTTCTAACTACCTTACTAATCTATATACTTTGCTTTACCTAGATTGCTCAAAGTTCAAGGTTGATCGAGCTGGATACTCAATGACGTCACGTCTGATCTTGTCCAATCCACGCCATTCCTTCAATCCTACAGGACGAATCCCTCACCCCAGCCTACCTGTTACGTGCATTGTCGACAAAAATCATCGCGGTGTAATCGCAAAGAAATCAGCAGGAAAGAAAGGATGGGGAGAAGTTAGAATGCAGTGCGACAGATAGAAAGCTTAAGCTTATCTAAATTATGTACCTCGGTAGGTATGGATACGCGTATACGGGGGTTGGTTGCGGCTGCAGACTTAGCATGTGCTTAATCTACATGCATGTATGCAACCTTAGGTAGGTACCTATGTAGAGTAAAATCCGTTGGCTGGTTTAGGTAGCAATGACTGTAATTTGGCAGCGGTGGACAAAGACCTTGCACTGGTCCCTTCTCTTTGTATTATCGGGGCCGTTCCAATGGTATTTTATTGCTGGCCGACTAGCAGGTACCTAGAAGGTGGCACTGATTGCACCTTTTTAAAAATGAAATTTAAACATGTTGCCTGCTGTTCTTCTCCCCCCCTGCTACATACCTACATACCTACCTACATATCCATGTATGCATGTACTTCGCTGTGTATAAACAACACACGAATCCCCGAGTTTCTAATCCACCGTCTAAGTGGCAGCACCAGAAATCCGCACTCGTTTTTTTCTTATCTCTCAAGCCCGACTCGTCCTGCGCTGCTTACAGATGTCTCGGTAACTCCAATTCCACCGATTTCCACTGCATCTGAAAGAAAAGAAAAGAACCGGTCCAGCTTTCAGCAACCAACTAGAACTACCCGGCACTTCCGGGTGTCGATACTCAACGCTAGTCATTTGTAGGATATTCTTATGCCAGATGCTGTGCCACCAGCATCTACCCAAGTCCTTCCAGCCCCGGGTCACGACATTCTTCATAAACCTCAACCGTCTTTCTTCTTTAATTGGTTAACATGGCAACCACTTTTACACCTGCGCCCCTGTCGTCCGTGTCACCGTCCGCTGAGCCTAATAAGCGAGAGCTGCATAAGCCAGCTCTAGCTCACCCTGATGAAGACTCCTCCCTGTCCGAAGATGGCGAAGAGCCTCTCGATATCGACCAGGATGATCTTCAGTCCATTATACAGCCGGCCCTGAGTCCGGTCGCGACCAGGCTCACCTCTCCCAAGACACCAGCCGCCGAGAAGGCCGCTGCTATGGAGAATCTGTCTGGCGGTAGTTTGTTTAGTGTCATGGAAGATATCACAACCCCAGACCCGGGCTATCCCCCATCCTCATCATCGGTAAAACATCCGGTTGAAAAGTCGTCACGAGTTCCCCCCACTACTATCAAGTCCCACGCCCGTCAGAATAGGGGGTTCTCTCTGGGCCAGATGCCCCAAGGCCTTCCTCAGTTGACTAGGTTTCCGTCGCCCTGGAGTTCGAGTCCAAAAGAAGCTGTAGTGGAGAATGAGTCTAGCTCAAAGCCGGCGTTGTCTGCAGTGTTTGGTCAGAGTCGGCACCGGCGTTCTTCTTCAGGAGGTCCCGATGCTCTGAAGAGACTGCGAGAGGCCTTGCCGTCCATTTCGCTACCGTCTTTCTTCTCGGGTCCAACCACGGGCTCCTCGACAAGAAGTCTAGAATCTAATGCAAAGAAACTAGTCGTCTCAGGAGATGGCAGTGCTGAATCAAAGCAGGCAACAGCGTCCTCCAACTATACAGTGGCACGTATAGACCAGGCGACGAATAGGTATTTAGAACTGGGTCAGCCGGATCATACAGGGGGCATGCCTACAGCGTCGCGACCGCCGTCCGCAGTACCGGCTCGGCCGCGGATTATTAGGAGATCAACATCTGACGAATCTATGCTCTACCATTCCCTATCCAGGGTCTCATCTTTCGGCGATGATGATAGGTGGGATCACATCCGAGAACAGAAAAATGTTAGGCTCAAAGCCATCACCGACAGTTGGGACGTGCCCACCTTCAAGCTTCCTCAATTGCCTAATATCATACCAGCGCCTCTAAAGAGGAACTCATTGTTGGGGTCAGAAACTTCTCTCACGGCAATGCGACCCGAGACAATCCCCGAGGCCGGGCAGGACTTGAAGGATGGCGGTTTGTCGGACCTGGATCGGGCTCTAGGATCCCTAACGGGCGATGTCGTTGTTATGGGAGGGTATCGAGGCTCTATATTAAGGTCTACGAAGACAAATCGCCAGGTCTGGGTGCCCGTTAAAGTAGGATTAAATATCCGCAAAGTCAATCTGGAGGTGGGGTTGAGCCCCGAAGACGAGGAGAGAATGGAAGAAACAATTTATGCGTCTGGTATGCTGCAAAATATAGGGCCGGTCGATATTTCGAAACGACTCTTCAAGAGGTTGAGGGAATGTGAGAATGCAAAGTCAGGAAAGCTGAAGGTGTGGGATTATGGGTATGATTGGCGACTAAGTCCGCATTTGCTCTCCCGCAAGTTGATAGCCTTTTTGGAACAGCTACCCTCAAATCAAGGCGGTGATAATGCCGTAAACAGAGGTGCTATGGTTATCGCTCATAGCCTTGGCGGCCTAATCACTCGCCACGCTGTCAACCAGCGACCAGAGCTGTTCTCGGGAGTAGTGTATGCAGGCACTCCTCAGAGATGTGTGAATATCCTGGGCCCGTTTCGGAACGGTGATGCCGTGCTGTTCAATGAGAAGGTTCTGACTGCGCAGGTCAACTTCTCGTTGAGGACAAGCTTCGTGTTTCTCCCAGAAGACGGCTTTTGCTTCATTAACAAGCATACCGGAGAGGAGTACCCGGTTAATTTCTACGACCCTCTAGAATGGGCAAAATATGCATTGTCTCCATGCATCAAACCGTCATTACCCGCCTATAATGCCCGGTCTACAGCCCTAGGCTCATTTCTGGAGCTCTCTGGAAGGCTACCGACACCCTTGAGAAGCCGGGGAAACAGCACGACAAGCGACTCGCGCCAACCGCAATCGCCAACCCGCAACCTGGTCGCGGAAGCTGTTCGAAGGGCCGAAGTCTCTCATGATCGTACCTTGGCACCACAGATGGGAAGCCTCCAAGGCGACCAGCCCGCAGCACAGCAGCAACAGCGGAAGGAGCTAGATACCAGCACCCGCAGCCGATACATGGCCTACCTTTCGCGGACCTTGGCCGACACCAAGAGGTTCCGAGCCGAGACGTACCATCGGCCACAACATACTGAGACAAACTCGTATCCTCCTCTAGCCGTCATCTACGGCAAGGATATCCCGACAGTTTGGGGCGCCCACGTATCCTCACGGGAAGCTATCGCTTGTGCGGACGTTTACGATGATCTAGTCTTTAGGAGTGGAGATGGGGTTGTTCTTGCCAGGGAAGCCATGCTACCTGAGGGATACGAGCTAGTGAAGGGCGGCCGCATCAGTACGGATCGTGGACATATCACCATGCTCGGTGACTTGGAGGCGGTTGGAAGGGCGTTGCAAGCGGTAATTAGAGGACAGCGGAAGGGTATCGGTCTTGGGCGACGCTTTCCGGCCGGAAGCAAGCGCGCACCTCAACCAGATCTCTTGGGAGTGTGATCGACGACCACAAGGCGTACGGGTTTCCATCATTACTTTTTTTCTTTTAGATTGGATATAGTAACGGGCAACCGATTAGATTACTCATATTGAGCAGCCGGAGATTTGTGACGAATTTGACTTTTACTTGGGTATACCAAAAGTTAGGGTTGATGGCCAATGTTTGATGCGATTCAGCTCCAATGTGGTGTGGGCGGCCGCACATATATCAACAAACCACTCAATAAGCAGCTCCTCATAGCGAAACTACCTAGTATATATATATACCTAGTTGAACCACATGATCATATCCCCTGATGTTTCCAAATGCAAGGGGGGAAAGCTACATATAGCCCTGAACAAACACTGATGTATACAAGACCTGCATTGTTGGGTCAATACCCATACTCAACTCAACAACGCGCTTCATTTTCATCAAGTAATATCCTTTCATCGAATAGGAGGCTCAGTTCCTTAAAAAAGAATTACCCCGACGAAAGGGCCTGATAGCTTGTCGTCTGGGTATATAATAACCTTGGCGGTCTTTTGATTTGACTTCTGCTTGTCTCAGAGACATTTTAAATTTGGAAAGACCCTGTCGTCAGCTCGAGAATAAAAAGGGGGCCACACTGGACATATGCCTAGGATGGCAGGTATAGAGGAATTGGCCAGCCTCCTCCCAACGCGCGCCAAAATCTTCCACTATCACCATCATTACCTAACTGGCCCTGAGTAACTAATCGCCTGCTATACCGTCCGACTACAACCATTACGCTGGATAGGGGAAGAAGATTCACGGCTCTGGTGGCCGCGAACGCCGTCGATCTCGGGGCACTGCATGGCCTATAACCCCACAATGATCTCAGCGAAGCTCTCTAACTCTCTTAAATACGTGCCAATTGATGGAAAGGTAAGAAAAGGATAGTTTAAATATCGTCAGCCCTAACTCTAGACGAAAGGTCAGTAAACGACATCCGGATGTTTAGTCTCTTTTCATTAAAATTAAACCCAAATTTCTCTCACAACCTCCCCCCTTTTAAACCCCTCTAATCAGATAAACGGTCAACCCTCCGCTGATTCCACAAGGGGTTTGGTCGATGAGCTAGGAGACTGGGTTTTAAAGAATTGATCCTAGTCTGGAATAGCATCGGGTAGGATATGAGACGAAGACCAAGTATATAAAAAAAGAGGCCCGGGGGGAGGGGGGTTGTCAAGATAAAGACTACATCGCTACCTATAATCAAATCGCCTATTCACCAAAAAAAAAAAAAAGAGAGAGAGAGAGAGAGAGAGAGAGAGAGAGAGAGAAAGAGGCAAACGCAACAAGAGATGCCGTCCCTGATGTCGTACGCTGCCTACTACCAGCTTGGCTTCTGTCCCGACGCTACATGCCCGCGTGCTCGTCCAAGAACACCGCTGACACGCATTATACGTGCTACCTGCAGTAAGTGGTTTTACGCACAAACCTTTCCTCCATTTATCCTATTATTTGCTTTGCAGTGAGTCATGTATATAACACATCTCTCTCTTTGATATGTACTCTCACATTTCACTCTCACTTAACTGATCTCGTATTTACTTCTTTGTGCCCATATACTTACTCCCTACCCCCCTCCTCCTTTTGGTTGGGAAGAGAAGGGAGAAGGGGATGGAAGATGATTTATACCATCTATGGCCAAAGTCTTCATAGAAGGGAAATATTTTAACGAATAAGAAACCACAACAGAATCGCCTCCTCAACCTTCACCTGCAGCAGCGAGACCTAGCACCTCTAGCAGTCCCACCTTCGGGTGCGCGAGCTAGTCCACCAGCTACCTTTACCATAGCGACAGTAAAGACTGTCGCTACTGGCAACGTGACATCAGGAGCTGCAGTGACTAGGTTATCCTCAGGCAATGGCAATACTGGAACCGTCAACGTGCCTGGCGTACACGTCGCGCAGCAGTCGTCCGACAGCAAAAAAGTAGTCAATAGACCCCTCGCGGCCGGTGTCAGTATCCTGCTGCTCGTCGTGGGGGCATACCTGTTCTGGCGGAGGCGCAGGAGCAGGCGGGAGCAACTACAGCGGATCGACGGCGGCGGCGAGAATAAGTAGGGGTGCTATTTTGCGGTGAGCCCAGGGCCAGAGCCGGAGCCTGGCAAGACCGGGGGACCCGCAGAGCCCCCCCCGGGGGGGAATAACCAGATCGAGTGGCGACGCACGCCCGTTGGGGATGGGGATGGGGATGCGCTGCCGCTAGCAGTTTCGACGTATCTGTGGTGTTAATCGCGGGATGTATATATTCTATCGTTTCTGTTAAGGAGAAAGATTATTACCGAGATAAATTTCCGTATTGCTAGTAGAGAGAGAGAGAGAGAGAAGGGAGGGTGTGGAGTATAGTATTTCAGTAGGGATCAGGCACCAGAGAAAAGCGAGCGTTGGGAAGGATTATATTATTATTATTAAATTGAGTCACGAAGGGTGTATTATAAATACATAGATATACAGTCGCATATCTCTAGCGTAAGACTACACGCCTCTCGAGTCCTTGAAAAGGGGGACCATATGTCGCAACCTCGTTTGGGGGTAAGACAGGAGCTAATACTATAATCAACCGACTATCATCAGTCCCGAGAGTGGTGGTGCTGGCGGTGATGATATACACCCCGTTCAATTTGAGCCAGCTCCCATATTCCATACCCAAGGAGCCTACTGATGACGACCAAAAAAAAACTACGCATTCTGTAGAATACAGCGGGCTTTAAACTATGGTCACCGGTGAGAGGAGAGAAGGGGTAGGGGAAGACGATCGACATGGATACCAGCCCAGGGCAGAGGATGATAGCTTTAATTCTCGGCCCGAGGAATCTTCTTGCTTCTGCTGCTGCCCGCAGGAATTGCACGCGCACTGCGAACCGAGCCAAGACCGCTTCCGCTTCTGAAAGTGACCAAAAGACGACGGCCCTGGCCTTCCGTAGCCTAGTATCCTCCGGTCGTATGCCGGGGGATCGGGGTCAGCGGCGATGGCGCGGATGTTCCAGCGCGGCGTCGTGAGATCAGGCCACTGGTCCTCGATGGTCTGCACCGCGTCACAGATGCGCCGCTCAACAAGCCGGTTCCGCTGGCCCGGCTCCACGAAAACCGAGTCGGCACTGTAGACGGGGTTGCGGTCGTTGCACACAAAGGTGAGCTGCTCCAGGTTGCGGAAGCACGACCCAACCCGGCGTAGAACTTGTATTATCGTCAATCCGGGGACAGAGGAGGAAGATGGGCTGGTGCTGGCGATAACAGTAATTGTACCGGCCGGAGTCTCGTTCCACGCGACATCGTCGATGCCCCTGATGAGCGCCTCGTTAATGGCAACGTGCCGGACAAGGGACATGTTCTATTACCGTCTTCCTGGTTAGTAATTCCCCAGATTCTAAATTTCCAGCAGTGGTCTTGGAACGTAGCTAGGTATGTAAAGATCTCAGATCCTTGATCTTCTTGGAGGGAAAAAAATAAAGTCTCTAAACACTGACACGGTATGAGACCAGTTTCGTGAACGCATCGAACTGTGCTTCCGTCGCCGCATCGCCATCTCTAGCGCCGAAGTAAAGCGTACTGGTTCCAAGCATGAGTTAAAAATTACCCCTTCTGGTAAAGAAAAGGGAGTCTGAAAGCACCGCACGTCTCGAGAGCAAAATGCTCTCAAATTGTGCTTGTGAGGAAATTGAAGCTTTCGAGACGGGAAGACGGGACAAAAAGGGGGGGGGAGGATCTCTTGAAATACATACTCCCTTAAGGGGTCGAAAAATATCCGGCCAGGATCTCGCTTTGTGCCGAACATAAGTTTATACCGTTTCATGGCCTCTATCCGAGACTCTCTGCAGACGTGGAGGTTTACCGGTACCGGCGATGAAGAGGTACATTGGACGAGCTGGCTGTCCCAGCCCCAAGGTTCATCGGGAGAGATGAAAGCGGGATGGGCTCCACATCTTACGGGCACGATCCGGGACCACGGGAGGTTTAAGTCCCATATAGTCAGGCGCAATTCAACTGGCAGGTGATAAAAGAGGGACTAAATGGTGGTGAGTCGCCTTTCAGATAGATACTGCGCGGCTGAACTCACGAAACATGACCCTCGGCCGTAGCCTGCCAACGGCTCTCTCGTTCCGGCCATAGATAAGAGTTCTGAGATCTCGGAGCGGTGTGAGTTACACATAAATTATTACGACCCGAGTGGCCGGTAAAGGTGTGTGCGTACGTAGTTCTTCTTATGTAAGTAAGCGAGAGAGTATGTGCTCGAGTGAACCCGGGGACCTGGTCAACGGGAATGGCTGATATGTAAAAACGTTAGGAGCGTCGCAGCGGCGTATATATACGGCATAGATAATTCCATGCCGGGTTCTACCAGAGCACGCTTGATACCTCGGCACTTCCGCCATCGGCGTACGCGTTGGTCAGAAGATCGACTGTAGTGATCAGCTAATTATGGCGCGGCCCGTTCCATTGAGACAGTCTCTCTTAATATCTTGACCAGCCTCGATCATGGGCATCATCGTAGGCAGTGGGGAAGCAGGAGAATACCACTGCACACCAGAGCCGGGCCGGGCATTCGAGCGATGTAGGCGTGGCCCGACAGTTTGGGACCGGTCTCAAAAGAGGAGGTGGCATCAACCTTGTCTACAGGGCCGACGCAAGCTAGACTGCCAGAGTTGCTCAAACTGCAGCTGCAACCTATTAGAACAGAGTGCCCCCGCAGTTCCAAGGCGACACATCACCGGATACCATCATGTCTTTGACAGCGGACGAAGGTTGGGTGGGAAGAGGTATTGGTCGAGTTTTGCAGATGGGAGACTCTCCCTTGCATACCGTACCTACGACTAAGAATCATATGTATTATTAGTAGTGCTCTCTCAACTGGAAAGTAGACCGCCACAGTTTATTAACAGCAGATACTGCGGTACTTGAGACTAGAGAAACAGGACTCAGACGACTTCCTAAGACTTCGTATAAGGGACTCCCCATTGAGAAGAATATAGGATAGGCGGAACAGGGGATCGTATGCTAGCCCAGGTGTTTGGAGTTGGTGGCACCGCCTAGGAGCAAGCTATTCTAAAGCTGGTCAACCGGGGGGGGGGGGGGGGGGGGGTTTTACGATTAGATCCGGGCGGCGCCCCAGCGGCGAAAAAGGCAGGGGATCGGGGTTAACGTCCCCCGGGTGTGACCATGTATGCAACCAAACAA